>PPHD01020665.1:0-13562 GCA_002909625.1 Bambusicola thoracicus | reverse complement strand
TAGGAAACATGTCTGAATTTATTTTTATTTCCCAGACTGATATTTTTTCCTAGTGACTGAAACTCAGAAGCAGCTGTCTGATACCTGTCTGATCTGTGGTACGCTGTCCATCCTGTTTCCTTCTAAGCTGGGAACAAGTGGGACCTGGTAGTTCTAAAGTCAGTGCAATTCAAAGGAGCCCTTCCTAAGATGCAGAGATGCCCAAAGCTTGAGTGGATACAGCTCTTTGCAACCTGGACAACTCTGCTTGAGCAGGGGGTTGGACCAGATGCCCTTTAAGTGTTCCTTCCCAGATCAGCCTTCATAGGTGGCTTCTGATAAGGTCCAACCTGCAGCAATCCCTACATCAGCAGAACTCAAATTAATGTCCCGTGGTATTTCATCACGAACAGTAGTTGCATAACAGCACTGTCCCTGAATGAAGAGCTGTTTCAATTGCCTCCATTTACTCTCTGTTTCTGAGGAGTTTCAGCTGGAAATAAGCAGTTCTATTTTTTCCACACGTTGATTTATTTTTCTGCCTGCTCTTGAAGCAGAACGTGTTGTTCAGCAACCACTCAAAGATAACATGCCTGGCACATGTCTGCTATGCTCAGTGCCTGGGATCCAACCAAAAGCATGGTGTCACCTTCCATGCAAAACAGAGGAATCCAAACCCTGCCTCAGCACACAGAAATAATAAAAGAACTTGTTTACAATGCTTTTAGTTTTTGAAACGATAGCTGGCGCAATACGCCTGTAAATCTGAAACTAAACACTGTATTAAATTGCCAGCTGTGGGATTGTAAAATAAAAACCAAGCCATAATAAATTTATGCTGCAGAAAGTATCAATTTGAGGGATTGCGTAGCTTTGTAATATTATGTTTTAGCACCCTCTTTCGGAGCAAAGGAATACTTGCAGGTATTTACTCTGCTAAAGCTGGAATGCACTTGCAAAATGTCCAGAAAAAGTCCCTGGCTGCACTCACAGTTATAGTTTAGTTCTGCAGTCTGGTGTTTTATAAACTTCCACAAATAGAATCTTCCCATCCCTCTTACACTTAGCATCTTCATCTAAATAGTCTGTGTTGCTCATTTAAGCCAGCCAAGAACCAGGAAAAGATGAATGGATCTGAACCAAAAACTGACGGTAAACACAGAAGACTGTGCTTAGACACTCTGTTGTTCATTGTCCAAATATCTCTGGTGAGGAGTCTGATGGTGGTAGCTTGCTGTGAGTTGTGACTGAAACTGAACGGTTTCTCTCATACATTTAGGATTGTGGTAGTGTACAGAAGTCCCAGCTGGGGATCATTGCCTCGCTGTGTGGAGACCTACATCAGAAGGCATGTCCTTCCTCAAGGAGCTTATAGAATGAGGTACTGCAGAGGGAAAGTGGTGGACCCAAGCTCTTCTTTGTGCTCCTTCTCTGGGAAATAGTGCTGTACTAATGTCAAAAGAGAGGTAGTGGGGGGAAGACCATCAGGGTATTCCGGGTAGAAGAAAGAGCTACATTTTGCACTTTCTGCATGACCTATCACTACTCAGCCAACTTCTTGGGTAATGGGGTCAAATTTGCTGTTTTGGCTAAAGCATTTGGTGTGGTTGCCAGTTACCTTTAAAGATATCTCATTTGCCAAGACAAGGATTTGAAAAACAGGACATGGTAGAAAAAAAACCTGTTTGGATTACTTTAGCTCGCTCATCTTGTTCATATTCATTTAAATAAGCCTTATTTACATTAGTAGCCTTTGGCAAGACTCCTGCTTCATCAATGCACAGAGTGTATGTCAAATGAAAAGCAGGCTGTGAATGATGCAAGGGTGTTAAAAAGGAGAAAAGATAATCTCATTAAGTGTCTGAAATTCTTTAGGAGGACCAGAATACACTGCTTATATAACATAATTTTCATGTGATTATGGGTAGATCATTTAAATATTTTTATTCTCTAGAGCTAGTTAATGATTTTATTCTTCCTTCTGCTGTTGCCTTAAGGTAACTCAATGTAGATTTGTCAAAGTGCTGAGCACTTACAGCTGCAACTGACATCACTGAAAGCTGTGCCACAAATAAATTAAACGCAAGTGAAACATAAAATGTTCCCCATACGTGAGCTGAAAAGGAGGACAAAAGGGGCAAATCCAAAAGCAGTTGATACTTTGAACATACATTTCATTCAACCTGGTGAATGCAAGATGATATCCCTCATCTTGTTTTGCTGCACAAACGTGAGCACTAGTTAACTGATTGATGTGAAAGAACTGGTTGGTCTAGGTGTGTTGGCTTACACACCCTTTAGATAGGGACTGTGCCTTCAGAAACTGGATTACAGCTACTCTATAGCTGGCTTATTTGCAGCACTCCAGGTCAGTGCTACTCTATTAAATCCATGTCAGATGCTCGGTTGTTGTCAAGGTATTTGACCTATCCCGTGGTATATAATACATTCATACAATATTGGGTTGCTGTTGTTGTTTTTTGTTTGTTTTTCATTCAGATAGACATCTACATACATGTTTCATTTGACACAAAGTGCTCCGTGTGATCCACAGGAAAGACTTTATAGCCTTAGGAAAAAAATCAGATAATCAGGATTGTATTCACCAAATGATTGAAGGAGGAAGTGTTTTTCCTTTTATCTCATGACTTGGTTAAAATGTAGCATCCACAGTTACCTCTTCTCTGTGCCCAGGAGGATTTGTCTGTTTAACCGTTTCAATCATAATGCCATACAGCCTTTTTTAATGGCTTGCTGTCAATGCTGAGGACAACTTCAGTCTTACATTCGTATTGACCTCCAGCAACAACAGGCCACTGAAAGCAGAGAGAAAGCCTGGAGCATAGAAGACTTGCTTTCAGTAAAGGAGGACCAACTCCAGGAGCACATTTCTTGTAGTATAATTTGAGAAAGTTTTAATTGGCGGAAGATGAATGTTTCAGACCAGCTAGTACCAGCAACCGAAATTATATCAGCTTCGGTTTACGAGCCAGTTCTTTCAAAGTAAGAGGATTTACCATTTGGAGGTGGTTTATGTTCAAGTCTGAAACCCCTTCATTTTATACGTTGCATTCTAGAGAAAGGCACATTTAAATAAAATTAAGGTTTTCCACACTGAAGACACGTTGATTAAAAAGCTGTCTGCCTGTGCAGTGTAAGATGAAAAATGTAATTGCTACTTCCTTTCATCTTTATTTCCTAGCATACTGCCTTAGATGGTATCACTATGGTGTGTATTTATCACTCCAGGATGACTTCATACCAGGATAGTTTTTTCATCAGTTATGGGCGCTGAGTGGCTCTGTGATGTGGTTTGGGGATGTGATGTACATCAACTAACTACTAATCATAAAACTGTTTGGAACTGTAAAATGATGTATAGCTGCAAAATGTGACAGGTGTTTTATAGGAGAATGATCCAGTTCCATACCCGTAGAATTTGTTCTAACTATACATGAGAAGTAAAAAAAATAGAGAAATACAACAGCATAGCTAGGAGGGAACTTATTTATTTTGTCAGAAGTTAATTTGGTGGTAACTGTTATTACCATGTTTGTTTGCAATACAGAAGAAATCTTGCTTAAGCATGTGTGTAACAATTCAGGATGAAAGATGAGGAGACATGTCGCAGTATTCAGTTATTGAGACACACCAGGAAAGGTGTTTCAAGTAGGACAACACTTGCAAGATGCGACAGGTGGGTTTGGCAGGGTATTAACCGGGGCTGGGGCCGCTGGGGGAGAAAGGCTGAAATGGGAAGATGAAACTCAGGTGCTGAGCTGGTGAAGCTGAGTGGGGGATTTCAAGGCCAGGCTGGATGTGGCTCTGAGCAGCCTGGTCTGGTGGCCGGTGACCCTGCACATGACAAGGGGTTGAAACTCGATGATCATTGTGGTCCTTTTCAACCCAGACCATTCTATGATTCTTTAATTGCGTGTGTGAGTACTTCAGGGTTGGAGGTATTCTGGAAGGGTGGGGCGCGCAGTGGGCAGCCAAAGCACAAATTCTGGCTTCAATTGGAAGGGGGGATTTTAAGACAACCCATTTAAGAGGCGCAAAGAGAAATGGATTGGCTTTTCTGTGACATCCCACCGCAGTGGTGACATCTTCTTAGCAGTCAGCAGCAGTGGATTTAACACACGTTTTATAGACATTAAGAGTGCCTCCAAGGCCAGAAGGGAAGCTGATAACCGTCCTGCGGTGTTAAGGGAGAGGTCAGAGCCGGCCAGAAGCACCGCCCTTATCGCAGGGCTCCTGATAACGTGATTTCCCCAGATTTCTGTGAGGGAGGGCAGCTGCGGTGTGTCACTGCAGCGTCAGCAGAGGGCACGGGCACCAAGGTCATGCGAAACTGGAACCACAGCGGGGTGGTGCGGGTGTAAAAACGCCGCCTCAGCAGACACTTGGGCGCCCTGCTGTAACGCCACACGCAAACACCGCGCACCAAGGGCGGCGGTGATAACGCGGGGACACGCTCCGCCCGCGGGAGCTCGCTTGGCGCCGCGGCCGAGCGGCGCGGGGCACTCTGGGAATTGTAGTCTGCGCTGCCCGCGGCGCCCGCCCGCTCCCGGGGAGCGGAACTACGCCTCCCGGCATGCTCCGCGCTCCGCGGGCGTCACCACGCCGCGCTCCAAAGCCCGCCCCGCCGCCGGCACGGCTGGCGCTGGGCTCTGCTGGTTCTTCCTCCGGGGCGGTGGGCGGCTATGCGAGGCGCGGCCCGCGCCCTGTAGCCTCCGGGCTTTTGTCCGTGCCCCGCGGCGCCTCCGGTCTGGGTCGGGCCCTGCGTGAGGGACGAACGGGCCGCCGAGCCGCCGTCGGGAATCGGGCCCCGCAGCTGGCGGCGGGGAAGGGCCCGGCAGCATGTGGCAGAGCATCGGGCTGACCCTGCTGGTGATCGTGGCCACCCTGGCCTGCGTGCTGCTCTTCATGCTGTGCGGTGAGTGCCCAGGCCTCGGTGTGCGGCGTGGTTGGAGGCGTTCAAGAAACATGTAGTCGTTGTACGGAAGGACTGTGATTTAGTGGGGAAATGTGTGTGGTAGGTGGGCAGTTGGGCTGGATGGTCTTGGGGGACTTTTGCATCTTCAGTGTTTCTGCGGCCTGTCTGCTGCGTTCCCATGCTCTGGTGGCCCCTGCCTGTATGGTTGGCTTGAGGGAACGAAAGGGCCCTGTGCCCAGGGGGTGGGAGTGGGCTGGAACGCCCTTTCTCCTCGTTTCCAAATCACCGTGAGCCTGGAAGCACTTCGGGTGTGGAGCACCAGTGAGCAGAGGTGACCCTCCTGCTGGTAACCCCGTGTGTCCAGAGAAGAGCACCAACACTGAACTCAACTACGCTCCGGTATTGAAGCATTCCTGAGATTAAAAAAGTGACTGCTCATGGATCTGTAGGTGATTTTTGAAAACATAATGAGTAAAGTGAAGACTCTGCTGACACCTGATGCTTCAAAAAGTTGGTTGTACTCAAGGCTGTAGAGCGCTGTGGAAAGATTTTGCAATAGCAAGGGACTGGGTAATGAAATGATAGGAGAAATGCATCTGCGGTCACTCTGAAAGTAATGCCTCTTATTAATTTCCGTGGAAGCTACAATGTATGCAAGGAGAACAATAATGCTATTGGATAGAGCAAATTCTTAGCTACAAAACACTGTCTTCTATTGTGGTCAGCACCATTAGCTATATGTTTTCACCAGTCATGAACAAGAGCCCACGTGCTGCACTTGCAAAACTCTACATGGCTGTCTGGAACGTGGCTTGCCTTTCGCATCACTGTTGCCAGTGCGGAAATGCACCACCCACTGCCTCACTGTGCTCACATCCACTCTTCAGTCTCTAGAATTATTCAGCTAGCGTTGATGAATGTCAGTGGGTGCCACTTTTTCCCTGCATGGAGGAATACAGTGACGCCCCTTTGCTTCCACTGCACTTCCATGTCAGATGCCATTAAGTCACACTGCCCCTTTGTTGCTGTCACATGACAACAACACGTAACAGGGTATTGTGCTACTGCCATACCACCATCTGCCTCTGATGTCAGGGGTTGACATCATAAAATAGGAGGCATTACTTTTGGAACAGCCCTTGAACAGAAGTGTGAAGTACATCCATTAGTTATGCGGGGCAATGAATATAATGGGTTCGAACAGAACTGTTACTATCCTGAAGAAAGGATTAGCAGAGGATTAATTTGTCATTGCGAGCATTCCTCTGAAATATGCTAATGCTTTGCAGAAAGAAAATAGGCAAATCCAGTGTCAGATGTTCAGTATAAAATAGGAAGTGCTGTTATATTGCTACGGGGATCTACCATGTGCTCATGTGTCAAACAGTCTATTTCACTATTTAAAGAAGAAAACCCAAGCGTTTTCTTGTGGGGTGGTGAGAGCCATGTAATGAATTCTGCATGAAGAGGTTCTAAGTAGGTTAGACCTGTCCTGCCTGGTGGATACGCAGCTGGGGGAGGATGATGGTTGTAAAACCAAGTAGTGTGTAAAAGGTGACCGGGCAGCAGTTGCTCGGTTGCCTAATTACTGAGGAACTGGAGTACGTTATGCTAAATGATCAACCAACAGGCTTAGATAAGGAAAGAGTATTCTTTCACACAAGGGGAAAATGGCAAGCTTGTTAACAAAGTGTTTTGGAGGCCAAAACTTTTACCATTTGAAGTTCATAGGAAAAAGGTTTGTCAACTGATCTAAGCCATACGGTCAGCGTTACAATATCAGAGCTTATTGCAAAGGTTGCCAAAGCGTACATAGGTGTTAAAGGTACTACGCACAGAAAGCTGCCGTTTGAATGGCTTGGGGGCGGTGCTTTTTGGCTGTTGCCCTGTTAGAAGCGACTCGGTAGGGTTAGACAGCAATTCATGCTGTGCTGGTAATGCTTTTTTTTTCTCCCCAAAACGCTATATTGCATCTCCTAATTAGTTAGTAGTAGGATGCTGCTCGTTTTTGTGCCAGACTATTAATGGAGAATGTTTGAGCAGAAGCGGTGTCAAGGCTGCTATTAGAATAACTTGAATATAAGCCACCTTCGACCTCATTGTGCCTGTGATGGGTGGTTTCTTATTGCCTTCTTAGCTATGGATCTCTGTTCTTTACAGCCTGTTGGTCTCTTGAGGAGATGGGTGCACTGTGTGACAGGATATGAGTAAATGCCAGCCAGCGAGGCATAAAATGAGTGGACAAACCTGACACCAGGGCGGTTGGATATAAGCTTGAGTAAACTTAAGCTGATAAGAATGCTTTATAGCCATCTGATGAGAGGTATTTAACAGCCTCAGAAAAGGGCTTACGGGGTCAAGAGACAGAAGAGCTGTCACTTGGGTTTTGAGTGGCTTATATATAGAAGGACCTGTGGTGTGAATGCCCGCGGAGAGCAATGTACTGAAGCACCCAGGGGATGTCCCAGGATGGTGTGAATTTGTTACGTCTCACAAACGTGAAATCCTTCCCACTGTTTATGTTTTCACAGCACACATCCCATCGAGTTCAACATTTTTCCGAAGATATAAATTCAAAGCACAAAGTACGGGAAGTTATTAGGGCCAGTTCATCAGCTGCCTGAAAAGCAAATGATTAGGCCTGAATTAGGCGTTTGTCTATAGAAATACTTTGAATGAGTGACCTGATTACTTCTTCTATTGAATGCTTGTGGATGCTTGCATTTCCATGTGGATCTCAATTTGTTAAGGAAGCACTGAGGGCTTGCAGTGAGTGGGATTTGTAAACTGAGCACATCCGACACAGAAACCATTCAGAGACTATAACCATAGCTGGTTTTCAACTGCTCTTCTAAAAGTGGGCCAAAGGTAAATTGCTTCTACTTGATTGCCAGCCTGTCAGACTACTTTGCTCTGGTTTCCCTCATGGTCTTATTGGTTTAGTGCTTTCCTTGCTCCTGTGCAGCTGCATGGAGTTCACTCAGAGTGAAGGAGATGGGGTGAAACAGAAGACCGGCCGAGGTGAATTCCAGTACTGCTTACCTCTGTGTGTTTGTTTTCCCAGTGGATCAACACGTGGAGCCAGGTGAAACCACACAGATGCCTTCAGTGCAGCAAACAGATAGGTGTGCTTGTCTGGTCTGGGGGGTGAGGCCAACGAGGTGGTGTTGAAGAGATGTGAATGACTTTAAAACAAAGGTTGGGTGACTCAGATTGCCCATACAGGTGTGCAGCTTGGTTTCAAGTGGAAAAACATCAGAGCCTTAAATTCAGTCTCAGTAACTTCAGTGCTTTGTTTGGACAGTTTTGTGACAGTGTTAAATGAGTCAAACTCAGAAGACAAGCAGAGCCGTGCCCGATGAGGCTAGCAATAGAGAGAAGACATCTTTTTGTTTCAAGCTGAGTTTTCAACCTGTTAAAAATGGAAGGTGGGACCAGGGCATGTTTCCTGGCTATCGGTCAGCAGAAATGTGTTACAGGATGTTAAACTAAGCAGGAGAGAGCTTAAGGAGCTGGGTGGACCAAGCACTATATCAGCTGGTGGCTGCTGTTAGTGCTCTGAGTATCGCATGCCTTCTGATCAGCTTCATAGCTGAGTACTCTGGAACAGTGTATTATGTATCTTTAAAAAGGCACAGAAATAGCAACTCGGCTGCGTCGCAGAGGACGTCAAACACAGTGCTTAAGGCAGAACTCCGCTCCCCCAGATGTTGTGTCAGCATCTACAACTGTGTGCTTTCTCTTCATAGATGTTGAGTTTTTCTGTCATGGGCATGTAAGCATTTGAATGCAGGCCTCACTCAGCCTGATAATACCACAGCCCTAAATTAGTCTTTGCTGCTGGGATAGCAGTATCCTATTTTTAAATCAGTGGGGACAGAGGTAAGTCTGTTTTGCAAGACTGCTCAGGAAGTTGATAGTGGAGGCAGAAATAGAAGCCAGACCTCCAAACTCTTGCGCTGTTACTGCATCACCTTTCTTCCTTTCTTGGTGAGTTGTGTTTTGTCTGTGACAGAGGTTACTGGAACAGAGGTTACTTCTCAGTAGCACTCCGTATACTTGCTAGAATCACAGAAATGTTTGAGTTGAAAGAGACCTTTAAAGGTCATCTAGTCCAACTCCCCTGCAATGAACAGGGACATCTACAGCTCAGTCAGGTGCTCGGAGCCCTGTCCAGCCTGGCCTTGAATGTCTCCAGGGATGGGGCATCTGCTGCCTCTCCGGGCAACCTGTGCCAATGCCTCACCACCCTTACTGTAATAAAAAGGATTACCCCTGTTCTGTTCTGTAGGCATCTCTTCTGTTTGAATCAGGAAGATGGGAATATGCTCCAATGAAAACATCCCTTTCTCTGTTAACTTCTGCTTACAGGCCAGCGTAAGGTGCATGAAATTGAAGGATCTGAGGCCAGTGCCTGTCACCTCTTGTGGGGGAGTAGCTC
Source organism: Bambusicola thoracicus (assembly GCA_002909625.1). NCBI lineage: Eukaryota > Metazoa > Chordata > Aves > Galliformes > Phasianidae > Bambusicola > Bambusicola thoracicus. The sequence goes on along the minus strand of PPHD01020665.1, from coordinate 4,206 downwards.
AACATCTAGATCGCTTTGCTTCTCACCTTTCTACAACAAACTAAGAGTCATTGTGGGAAGTGGCAATAAAGGTGGCTTTATTGGAACTTGGTCAAATCATAACATGTGTTCCACATGGTGATACTGCACAGATGCATACTTGGGAGTCGGGCACTGAGGCTTTGACTTGCAGTCCCGTCTTTGTGAACACATTGCATCACGATTTATAGAAGGGGTTGATGTGCTGAGGGCGTAGTGCCAAGCATGGTTTAAATGTCTTTGGGCAGCATCTAGCTGTGGCATTCATAGTGAGGCAGCTGCCCCCTGCTTAAAACTTGGCAGTGTCTGGGAGCCGCTGTTCTGCCTGAATGCAAAGTACTGGCTGTTGGCAGGGTTTCCAGACTCTCTGGATTGGAGTATGGGCTGTACTGAGAGTTGGAGCCCTGGCTTTGCCTTGCGGTGATGTACGGTTGTCCTGGAGGAAGACTGATTGTGATCAAGTACGTTGTGGTAAAGTTAAATCAATTGGGCTTCTTCAAGTGGCCTGCCCAAACAGACCAGCAGCATGGGGTATGCGAACTGCCATGTCAGCCACCTGGTGTATGGGAGCTGTTGAATCATGGCCTGAACCTTTGATTGACCATCTGAGACAAGTGCTGAGTCAGCTGCAGGGGCACAGGTGAACGCAGTTTCACCTGAGTGACTGGAAGGGGTGGAGCCTGGCTGCAGCCCTCCTAGACCCCATTTAATGGCTTTACTCCCCCGTGGATCATTCCTCTGTGAACCCTTTGGCAAGTCCAGGACACAGGTAAGGCTTTATCCTGTTACAAAGTAGAAATGAAATAGTCTTTCCAATCCAATACCTGTTTGCCATACAGCCGTACACCTGCCCTATGTCAGCATTTTAATTTCTTTTTTTAAAATACCTCTTGTAACTTACAGTTATAAAGTATGGAATCATGTCTGGTGTTACAATTCTGCTGCTTTCTTATGGGGATGAAGAGTCGATGCATTGTGAACAGATTAGAAAGCTACTCAGTACTTTGAATCTGCCTCCAGCCTTTGTGTGTGTGGTTTCTTTCATGGTGTATTTACTTGATACTGTTACTGGAATCTTTTACCCGGAGTAACTTTCTTCAGTTCTTTGGGAGTCTGTTTATTTCTAAGAAGTTTCTGATGTACTCTGTTCAGTACCTGCCAGGCAGCAGGGTGTCTCAGCTGAATGGGCAGCTTTAACTGTGTATTTGCTTTGGATACATTTTGTTTAAACTTTCCATGCAAGCTGGCACTGCAACGAGAACAAGTGAAAGAAAGGAATCTTTCTGCTTTGACTACCTTGTACCTCCTCGTCTGGGAGATCTTGTGAGTCTTTGATGTGGAAGCAGCAGGGTGTGTGGGGAGGGCTGTGCAACAGTGGTCAGGGACATAGAATCATAGAATGGCCTGGGTTGAAAAGGACCACAATGATCATCGAGTTTCAACCCCCTGCTATGTGCAGGGTCGCCAACCACCAGACCAGGCTGCCCAGAGCCACATCCAGCCTGGCCTTGAATGCCTCCAGGGATGGGGCGTCCACAGCCTCCTTGGGCAACCTGTTCCAGTGCATCACCACCCACTGTGTGTAAAGCTTCCTCCTAACATGGTGGAGATGGTAAACTGAACTTATTTAGCCATCTGGTCTAGTGAGAGGTGTCCCTGCCTATAGTGGAGGGGTTGGAACTAGGTGATCTTAAAGGTGCCTTCCAAGCCCAACCATTCTTTTCCAAACCCAGCTGTTCTTCTTGCAGTCAGTGGAGAAGCCTGTTGCCCCTTTCTTTTCAGTGCACGGCATCCAGGTTCACTTCACTTATCTCTTCCTGCTGGTCAGTTTGGTTGTTGGCTACAACCAGTTGTATTGGCTGGTTATCCACGGTGTCCTGATTCTGTCCTAAGTCAGTGAGCTTTGCAGTCTGTGATATTTGGGGCTTTGGGTTTTCAGACTGCTGTGGTCAGTCAGAAACCAAACATGGGGGGGAAAAATGCTGCTTTTCTAAACAATGTCTGAGAAGGAGCTCTTCCTGTATTTCAGTGCTTCTTCCACGTTGTAATTCTGCATTTTAAATGGCCTGTATGCAGTGATAATGAAAGTATATAATGCACTTTAACCTGCCAAAGTTAAATACCTTCCTTACTGGTTGGTGTGTATTTATTTATACCAACTGTAGAGTGCCCTCCAACATCATTCTCAAAAGGCCCCGAATATTTCTGCTTTTTTTCCCCCATTTTATTCTCTGGAAGTAGTGCAGCTGTTACATTAATTCACCTTGCAGGTATTTTAGATAGGATTTTTTGGAACAGGCCTCTCAGAGTTTCGCCACTGCCATATGCCCAAGTAGACTTGGCAGGACATCATGCCTTTCATTCACCTGTAACTGTAGCACCTGCCAGCAAATTGTGGAGTCAAAGACACTTGTGCTGGTTTGTAATATTCTGCTTAGGTCTCACTTTCTTGTTTCCTGTGTTCGCTTGTAGTATTTTGTTTCCTTTTCCATGTGGTCTGGAGGGGATTCGATTCCTTCTTAATGAGTTTTAGAGCCGTGGGGAAATGTACTGATTTATGGTCTTCAGAACTTACAAAGCGCTGGGAATCCAAGAGACCTGAAATACGTCTCAGTGAAAATGATTTTCAGACAGTAACGATTTCAGTTTTTTACCCCTAGATGTGAAAGGGAAAAGGCACCAGACCAGCCTCTTGCTGCTTCTAGATGCAGGGGTTTCTAATGCATTTGTCAGACATTGGATTCAGTTGGGTCAGAATTTAAAGGGTTAGACGGCAATGGAAAAGGAAGTACTTGGGGTAGGGTTTGCGATTCCCTAGCAGCAGAGAAGTTGGGGAAATGAAGTCTGCAGGATATGAGTATTCTGGGGCAGAGAGGAAGGGTGGGATTGTGCTTTGTCCTAAGTAATGGTTGCTTGTGTTGGCGTGACTCCGACTGCAGAAGAGGAGGAAGAATCGGAGTGCTGGAGCTACACAAGTGCCACCTGTCAGTGCATCCATTTGCTTCATATATTGCTGTTTGTCCACGCTCAGAAATTTCTCTGCTGACAGCTGTGTAGCTGGAGAGGGCAGGTTTCCCTGGTTCTGCCAAATAAGGCTCTTTGTATTTGTGTAGGTCAATGGTATATCTTGACTGGGCGAATCTCCCGATAGGAAAATGAGGTATTAATTTACAGCTCTAAGATCAGTGGTTTCTGGTACTGCAAATTGTGCTTATATATAGTGCACTTTTGGATCACAGCGTGAATCTTATCCTACTTGTCTGTGAAATGCAGTTAAGCGACATTTCTGTTCTTTAGATTATGAGAGTTGGCTGGCTAAAGGGGAAGGGATTAGCATTAGTTCTCAGTATGCTGACACTTGAGCATCTCTATCAAAATACTTACATAAATGAGTCTTTAAAAGGAAGGTTCTGGGTTAGATTAAGATATAAATACATCTGCTTTTTTAAGCCTTGGTTATCTGTTCTAGAAACGTTGATTTAAGAGCAAGGAGGTGGTGGATCTTAAATACTTGTAAAGATACTGTAGAAATGTGATTGTCAACTGTAAAATTCACTTGCATAGTTTTGGGACCAAGAGCATTTTAGTTCTGCTTCATTGCTAAATGTTACACAGATTTACCAGAGAATGTTAATATTTCTTAATGGGACTTTTGACATGGTGAGGTAACACTTTTGAATTTAGGGGATTTGGTCTCTGAATCATAATTTTGGAATAGGATTTACTGTAAAGCATGGTATTAATTTCAAGATCTCTGCAAGTGTTCTTAACGAGTGTGAAATGCAGCTTTTAAAATATGATGGCCTTCACTGTCATTGTCCCTCTCTACTCTGCCCTCGTGAGGCCCCATCTGGAGTACTGCATCCAGGTCTGGGACCCTCATTACAAGAAAGACAGGGAGCTGTTGGAGAGGGTCCAGAGAAGGGCTACAAAGATGATCAGAGGGCTGGAGCACCTCTCCTGTGAAGATTGGTTGAGGGAGCTGGGCTCGTTCAGCCTGGAGAAGAGAAGGCTGCAGGGTGACCTCGTTGCAGCCCTCCAGTAACTAAAGGGAGTCTACAAACAGGAGGGGAGTCAACTCTTTACTAGGGTAGATAATGGCCAGACAAGGAGGAATGGTTTTAAGTTGAAGGAGGGAAGATTTAGGTTGGATGTCAGGGGGGAGGTTCTTTACTATGAGAGTGGTGA
>PPHD01020663.1:0-13563 GCA_002909625.1 Bambusicola thoracicus | reverse complement strand
TGTTTTTAGCCAGCATTGTTAATTTTGATTTTGAGCATTTTCTGAATTTAAAAATGTATAATTTAAAAACACTTCATGTAGAGATTAAGAAATAAAGGAAATGAGTTAATACTTCATAACAATTATTGAATCACTATTGGGTAAGGTCTCTCTGCATCCACTTCAAAATCCAAGTATAATTTCAGAAATGTACTTACTAAATTCATTCTTTACTGTAATACTTTACCACCTAATTCTTCCATACAGTTTAGCAGGTTATTAGCCTTTCACTTTGATAAATGCCTAAAGGATTTATTCTGGCAGAGGAACAAATACATGGATTTATTTGGCAAAAGCAAAACTCGCTCAGTGAATCATATACTACTGAATATGAAGACAACAGTGGCATTTTAACATGGTCTTCATAATGGCATTTCAACAGTTGTCTGAATGGGTTTTTGTAAACATACCAGAACACATTGTAGACCCAAAAAGTCAGAGATAATGGAAGGTGAGAATGATTCTTCTTCAAATAGGCAAGTATTTAGGGCAATCTACAAATAGCATTAATCAATGCTCTGGATGACTGACCAGGAAAATCTGAAGTCGATTTTTATAGTACATTGATTTATACTAGTAGTAAGCAGGACTTGTCTGATATCCCCAGGATCCCATATCTCTGAACTCCCGATCCATACTTGATAACACCTTTCACAGGCAGTCTGCAGACCAGACTCACTCTATTATCTGAAGAGGATCGGAACAAAAGACCACTTTGAGTACATGCTTTGATGCACAATCAGAAAATCAACAATATACACTTTTATTTAAAGCATCTTTAGATCCTATAGGTGGATTTACAGAAAGCATCACTCATGTCTACTCTTTTGTCTTCAGAAAAGTTCATCAAGCATTGATGAATATCAATGGGGGCAATTATTTCTGTGTAGAGGATTGCAGCGACACATGTTTGCTTCATACACACTTCCATGTCAGACACCATTGTGTCAGAGTGCCCCTCTGCTGCCATCTGTCACACAACGACAACATGGAATGGGATTCTGGTGGGAAGATTCGAACTGTATTGCCATACCACTAACATTTACCTCTGATGTCCAGGGCCAACATAATAAAATAGGAGGCATTACTTTCAGAGCAGACATCATGTGTCTGTATAAGTATGTATATTTTTAACATTTTTCTCATAAACAAAAAGTATTTCCAGAGTTGTTCAATAACGCCTTTCCAAGCTTGTTTTTACACACTGCTAACTAATACACTGACCGCAGCAGTGCGTGTTGTCAGTGTGTTATTGTTGCAGCCTTAATGGTTTCAGAATCTCAGAAAGATTACTGCAGGGAGAAGTAGTATCTTCTGATTAGGCTGATACAGCTGGAAACACTTATAAACTTTCAAACACAAGAATCAAAAACTTCTGCTTTTCCCAACTGTACCAACTGACTGATTAGATGACATTATTTCACCCGTATTAACCTTACATCGCTTGCACTGCACTGCAGTAATTCATCTGCGCTTACAGTTCCTAGATTCAGAGTACTCTTTTGGGTCATAATCACCATGGATGCATATCATACAATTTCATTTGCTGAAGGAAGTAAGGGACTTAGAAGTCCCATGATCTGAAGCTACTTCTGGAGTGATGCTAGGAGAAGTGAGACGAGCACAAAGAGCTAATGCAATGCAACCAGTCATAGCTCATGTGAGGATCACACTGTAAAGTTTCGGCTGCTGAGCAGAAATTCTTCATAGTGTTCCAAAGACCAAATAAAAAAAGGATAGAGACCTATCTACGATGAGCTTTATGGTCACTAGACAGCTCAAGCATACCTAACAACCAGGAAGAGCAAGCTAATAAATTGGAGGCTTACAGATTATGACTATAAAAGGTGCCCTGCTAATGCAATTATTTCTTTCCAAAAAGCATATCAAACAGGCTTTCTGATTTCTCCTTTCAGGGCTGGCCTGTCAAAATCAGTAATTTGCTCTTACTAGAAAACAGAAGGAGATTAAACGTGGCTTGGACATTGGGGTTTGCGCTGTAATGTTGAGAAAAATATTAAAATCAAGGTAGTAAGTCTCCTAACCATCCCCAGAGGAACTATTCTGTTCCTGTACCAGATCCATTTCCCAATTTGCCTTGTGTGCTTGTGCATATATACTCAGCAGAAGCAAAACAGTTGAAACTGCAATCAATTCTTATCCAACTCAGTAGTCTTAAAAGCTACTGTGATGAAAAACTTAAAATTATTAGCGTATTGAAAAATCTTTAATGAGTTGATAGACACAACCTTTCCTATATTCCACCATCAAAGTACCTGAAAACTCCACTGATGTCAGTAAGGAGCTGCATCGTTTAAAGTACGTGCTGAGTTTTAAAATGCTCCTATTGTATATCAATAGTATCAGATCAACATATGTGAAAATTAAGCTCAGCATGAGCTTAAGAACTGTGCTAGAAAAGCAGTAGGTTATTTTGAATAGTAAAATGAACATATCTCTTTTCCCATTAGCATTCTAGCAGCCTATTTCCAACTGCTGATTCTAAAAGCAACATACCAGCAAATGATAATTCCATCTTTTGAGAAGATAAAAAGATTTGCTTCAATGACTGCATTGGCAACATGGCTCATTATAATGATATCTTAATTATACTCTGGGCCATTCAATCATCAGCTGTGTCTCTGGTGTCTTGAGAAAGAAATCCTACCTGTCATTTAATTGTCAGGTGCTCCTGCAGCAGATTATATTTTTGAAGAACAGAAAATACTGCAAACTGCAATCTACATCTATCTTTTCTTTTTTCTTTTTTTATTTTCTTGGTGATGCCTTGAACAAACTATAAGCATTTACAAAACAGAGCTCAGAAGGGTAAATATACAGGTCTTTCCCCCCAACCCAGTTTTGTTGTCCATGCGTACATAAGTTGGAAAAAAAAAAAAGCAGTTATCATCTTAAAGTGAGTAGTTCCCAGTAAACTCTCCAAAGCCAGTAAAACAAGTTAAGTGGACTAGTTCTTAACATATAACAGTAGGGTCTGGAGGCCAAGTTACTAACCTGTTATTAGCTATTATTACAAGAGATGTTTCAGGGACTATTCACCTTGGAATCAGTTTTCCACATTGTTCTTATGCCCTTTAAAGAAGAACAAAAATCCATCTTCGGACATATGCAAGGTTTCTATTGGCTTCCACCAACCTATTCACTATATACTTCTATTATACTAAGTAATACAAACTTCTCTACCCATCACAGGGCTAATACAATAATCCAGGATGAAAGACAATGAGTTTTGTAGTCTATAATTTTTTAACAGTTGTCATCTAATTTTTAAAAAATGATCAAGCCTTACTATTATGATTGCTAGTTATGCTTTCTCTAGGCCTGCCTTGCCCCAACAAGATGTATTAATAATTATTTTTACGGCAATCTTTGAAAGAGAAAGCACTCACATAAAAATACTGACAATAGACTGAATACACTGAGTTCCTACCAGCTGAGAACAGCTTCTAAAGTCAGGTCATTTCCTTAATCCATTTACAGCTAAATTGGACACTATCATATAGGTAGTGATGCAATATAATGAAAAGGAGTGAGAATTACTGCTTCTTTTCCCTCGCTATGCCTATCCTTTTACTGCAGCGTGCTTGGTTTCACTGTTGGCAGAACACTTTACCAGCTCCACTGTTTAATGGAAGAATTAAGTGCTTGCTGTCTGTCTGTTGCCACAATTGCCTCTCTACGTATATTAAAAATAACTCCATCTGCTACAGTTACTAAAAGCAGATAATCTTGCAAACACTGCAGTAGTAGTTTACGTTTCTTAAAATATATTCCTACAGCACTTCTTCATTCAAGGGTCTCCATATATAAATAGATGAATAACTATCATCACTTTACAGAAGGGAAACTAAGACATCTAATGGTGAAGCAATGTGCTGTCAGTCAAACTCAGTTGTATGCCACCAAGGAACCAAACAGCAAGATGATTTGTGCAGTGCCCTTTCCATTAGATCCCCAATGTGCCCCAAAGCATTCACACAGTACTCTTCCAAATGGGGATGAGTGAGCTGTCAACAGCTTCACAAAATGGTTCCACAAAACCATGACCATATTTTCAGTCTGATGGTTCTGGATTATACTGTCTTCCAAAATCAACTTGCAAACTGGCATGCATGTGTTTCCACGTTTAACACACTCATGGAGAGAAGAACAGGGAGGAGCCATAGATGTTGTGAGCATTTTCCAGCAGTTGAAGTATGACATTTCTTCTCAAAATGAGCTGCTAACTGCACCTGTGGTTCTTTGAAGGCCTCCATGACGAAACTATGATTAAGAGATGAATTTCCACCACATGGTTCACATTTGAAGCACCAAACATTTTATTCAGAAAAATCTTCCAGATCATATAGGAACAGAGCTTGCGGTGACAGTGTGTGTGTTGGCACCTCTCCATGAGATTTGTGCTAATGTATGGGGCCATTTTTCCCTCTGACCCTCGGCACTTTGCTTCCCTTTCTTCCGTACACCAGCGGTATGACTTCCAGCAGTGCATTCTGCTTAAAGCTGACAAAACCTCTGCAATTTTAAATAGGTACCTATGGGAAGGATCCCACAGACAGTTTGAACTTATGGAAGCATCAAATGGAAGGTCAGGAGAGCTCTGTCTGCACCTCCTCTCTGCTGCTGGGTGAATGCTGAGTAACAGATCCAGGCAAACCATGTTGATACGCCATGGCTGGATTCAACACAAACTAACAGAACTGATGAAACTCCGTGGCCAAAATCTGAACTTCCTGACACCTGCCACTGGGTTCCTCTAATATCATAGAAAGTAAAATGGTTTATCACTGATGCCGTTCTGTACCAATCTCATTTTAACCAGCATGCATTATTCCTGAATGTGGTAGGCAATTCTGTCACATAAACAGCCATCAAAGGCTTGCTTAAATCTAGACTGCAGAACATTTGTAAAGCAAACAGTATGTGCATGATTAATCTTTTCAGGAAACAATTTTGCCATTCAGTTTATCCAAGACTCCAGCAGAGGGAGCAGGGCAGAGCAAACAATTAAGGTCAAAAAGAAAGTAAAGATCAAAGATCAGATCAAACAAACACAGTGCTGAATTAATCTGACAAGTACCTGACATTTTATTTTAGGTACAACGATTCTGGAGCTGTGCTTTTTTTTGTGTATCAAATTCACAATGCTCCCTAGGTGAAATTACCCATGTACTTTCAAAGCTGATTCATGGCTCTTCGCTTGGCATTGAAGGCTCAGTATGGCAAGTAATAATTAGCAGGATAAGTTACAAGAACATTCCAACATGTCAATCATATACTGTACTTAACTCATATAATTTACAGCTTAAATATCTAAAGGAGTATTTTATAGCACAGGAGCCAGCAGGAGCAATTAAAAGAGGCTTGAATAGAATTCCTCTTCCTTCCATGCCCACAGATTGCATTAGCATGATTTTGCTTTGTGAGTTATTACTTGTTTCTGCTGCACTATTTCAAATAGATTATATGAGTTCTGCAGACACTATTTATCTTGTTCAAATGCTGAAGACAATACACAACAGGTTTTATTGCAATTTATGAAGAAGTCTACTACAATGTTTGTTCTGTTTTTTGTCATTACCTATTTGTTTATCAGGTACTGTTTATCTTGTTTTTGATGAAGGACAGCACAGTTAACTTCAGAAAAGTTATGTGTTAGAAGTGACCAAGTCTAGGAAAAAGTACTGGGATCTCTCTTAGTTTCATAATATTTTCTGCATCTCTACATATTCCTTATCTTTCCAAAAATTGTTGTATTTGATGCAACAATGCCAAAATTGAGAAGAATAGGTTTTTTTTCCAAAAGTGGCACATTCATTTATTTCAGAAAAACTAGGCACAACTTCCTTTTAATTCTAGGTTTGTCATTTCATCCCTCAGAATTCAATGAAGTTACTCCTAACTTATAACTACTGATATGAAAGAAGAGGGTCTACAAAGCACAGAATATTTTGCTTACTGGCCCACTACACATTGTCAACATCAGAAAGGAATTCAAAAGACACCTGAATATAGACAGACTCTAAATACAGGGCTAAAGCCATGAAGGAAGCCATAGGCCACACAGCCGATTGGACTCGATACTGAGATGAGTATAATGCACAGCATAGATCATAATATACAAACCATTTTTAAAACTCATGTTCATCAAAACATCCAGTACAACTTCAGTGAGGCTGCTGAGAGTAGGAATGAATTAAGATCAGCCTGATTTCACTCATAACAAGGTACACTCTAAATAACTTCTGCTGGTCTTAATTTGCTCCTATTCCATAGCACAGGTCTGAAGATTTAACCATTAAACAGCTCTGACAGCACCTACTGCAAATGCATTCTAGCTGTGGTAGAGCCTGAGTACCCAGAAATTTGTGCATGAATTTGTGCTGCATTTGGAGCAGGAAATACGCATCCTACATTGCCCAGTGCTGAGAGCCCCAGGTACAGGTGAGTGAGCTAGGTCTGGAGGTCTGGATTTAATCATGGGAGGTGCTCTTAGACAGGCTAATTATCCCTGATAGAGCAGGATGGGTGTATTAATGGATGTATTAATTTCACACGGCGGGGGGCTCTGCACAATGTCATTTTCTGTAAGGTACGATAGCAGATGTATTTGATATAAGCTTGTTTTTCCTTAATTGGTTTTAACGTGGTAAAGGAAATGGCAAAATCTTCATTCAGCCATGCCAAGGGTTCACCTCTTTCATTCTAACTAATTGCAGTTTTAATTTTACAATACTTCAGTTGAAATTTGCGTTATTGAAGAGTTATCTAAGACTTCCATCAGAGTAAATGATGCTATGCTGTATCACAACTACTAGTCTGAATTATTCACATGACTGTATTTGTGCTGTTGCTTTGATGAAGTAATTATTTACAGAAGCTTCTCTTTATTGCATGGACAATCCAATGGGTGCCATATTACCTGCACACTCTTTCAGTCGACTTTCTTAACCAGAATGATCACTCCTGATCTCCTCCCATCCCACCACTGCTCCTTCCTTTTAAGGATGTTTCTGAATCAAAGTTGCATCTCATCTAGATTAAAACAAATCCAGCAGGGAAATAAAAAACACTTTTAATGCAAATCAATTATCTGATCTGGTTCATTGCATTGCTGCTTGTGCCACCACAAGAAAAAGTACAGAGGAGAAACAAATGAGGGAGGTGAAGCAGAACATTTTTTCATTTGGCCATGTTGGTTTAGGGGTGGTCTTATGCCCTGGATGCAAATACTCTCAATATTCTTCTGATATACAAAGCTGTGCATTTCTTTATGCACACATTTTCCCTTTCTGTCTAACACAACCATCTCCTGACTGTCTGAGCCTCTCACAACACCTTCCACAGAGCTCTGTGCAATGACAGAGCTGTCAGATTTGTCACTGGCAAACTGAACAACGAAACTTCTGCAACAATAAGTGCCAAGAACTATTTATAGCTTTTTTTTTTTCTTGCAAAGATAACATACTTAAGAATACTGCATTTTTCCATCCAGTTATGTTTTTTTTTTCCCTGAAATGCTCAAAATTCTCTCATCATCAGATACTTTCACACAGGCTAGCATAAAATACTCTGAACATAAACAGACATCAAATCCTTAATATTATACAGACATCATCTATACCTGGTCCACACACATTCTTTGCTTGTAACTAAACAGCTGTACTTCGTGTCAGCAAATACCTGAGGTAGCTGCAAGCAATTCAGTTCATGGAACAGGGCTGAGCACACACTAACTCACTGTGCCAAGGGGAACCCTCCAGTAGAGACCTCACTTGTGCAGGACAGAGCTGGCATGTATTTTCATGTGCTGTTATACCATCACAATCATCAGGAAAAAGGGCTGCACTGCTTTTTTTTATGAATGTGTCTCCTCTTTGGATAATTTCCTTACCTTTCCCCTAACTTAAATAACTGGAATCAGAGTTGTACATGCGAAATGGATGCAGGCAAAATACTTCACAACTATTTCTACTGAGATCAGCTGGACTAACACTTAGTTTGAGTGAAGCTAGCAGACTGTGATTCAGACTAAATGATTCCTGTTTCCTTCCTTTTATTCGCAGTGTTTATACAATCTACTGTTTGGCAACCTTATTTCAAGGCCAGTGACCCACCACTTCTTGTGATTGTTACAATGATCTGCAGAAAATCTCTTCAGGATAAACAGTTAATGGGCACTGTTCAGCCACAGCCACTGCTATGTCTTAGTTTCAAGTATCAAATACCAGTCTGGGGTCTTCTTGGAGATAACAAAGAGCAATATAATAAGACATCAGTAGGCAAAACAAACTTTTAGCAAACATAAACCAGCAAGAGTTTACTAGCAACAGCTAGCAGCAGAGCCATATATATGCACACAGGTGCTATATGACATAAGTGTGTTCCCTATACTGCACCTGTCTGTTCTGCCTTTTTTTTTGAACACGAAATAAACTTTCCAAGATCTCAGTTCTTTTCTCTAGCAACTCCAAATGCCATAAAAATGCTGGAAAGAATCAGTCGTCCTATTATTTACATGACTTACAACTTACAGCACAGCAAATCAATGTCAGCACTGCAGCAGAGCCTGGGGGGCAAACACCTGGCTCCACTGATGCTGGGAGCAGAGCTCCCGCTGACACTCACGGGAGCAGGACATCTTCCTGTTGGTGCCTCATGCCAGCTTCTACCCAATAGGCAATATTGCATAGTCATGGAAATCGTGCAACAGCACATCTCTGCCTGGAGTAGTGATAGGAGTACTGCTGGGTTCACTGGGAAGATTGCTACCTACTTATTTTTTTTCTAGCCCTTTTATTTTATCATTTCTAAAATCTGTTGAATTAAAGATGGAATGCTGAGGAGAGAGAGGCACAGTAATAGCTGTGGAAAATCAATGTTACTGTTTTTTTTTTTTTTTCTAAGTAAGAGAGTTCAGAAAATGTAAGGATGTGGTTTATCTCAGTTTATTTTACTTCCATGTTGTTCACTATTAAAGCCTTCATCTCTTTTAATTATTTCTTTTCCTTGTAGTGGCTGCTCCAGTTATTTGGGTACTTATGTTTTAGTTCCTCATCTATTTCCAAAGCAATCTGTTGGTTCTGCTCGCTTTTCCTTTCCTCCTCCTCTCAAGCCTTTTCTTGACTTTTGTCTCATGTAAGGTTCAACTTTCCAGTCAGCTCTACCAGGAACACAGAAAGTTCACTCACAACGATCTATACTATTGTAGTTCTTTATAGGGGAAGAGGAATTAGCAGTTTGGAACTAAGGGCTCAGCCTCTATGACACTCTGGGAGATCTTCTCAAGGCTTAATTTACCTTGTGATGGTCAAGTTGCACAAGTGATCACAACACTGCCTACCTCCTATGTGGCAGCAACTCTTCCCTACATGGTGAGAGAAAGGATGCCAGCTTGAGAATGTCACAGGTGGTAATGAAATATAGGACAGCAATATAGTCAAAGCATTTGTGAAGCAGAAGTAGATCTTGAAACACAGGTGCTATCTTATTGCCTGCATTCTCCTGAGCCCAGTCAGCCTGGCCTTCTCTCCAAGGGGTGTTTAGGGTTGGTGGGACTCAGACTGGTGCAGGCAGGTCTGTGCCCCACAGACCTGGTACACAAAGAGACTACCCCAGCCCACAGGGTGGTGCGAAGACTTGCTAGGTGAGGGATTCCCCTCTCAGTCATGGTTTTGGCATTTGGATGGCAGCACTTTCACACACTTGCAGTAGATTGAAGATGATGGCACTGCATGGCTCTACATGCATTAATGCCATTGCTATTAAGAGGACCACAGGCTCTGGCAAGTTCATTTTTCTTCTGTAGCTTTATTAAGTTCTTCAGAATTTTCATCGTGGTTCCTGAGGATCCAGCACAGTACATGAAAAAAACAACCCAAGACTTCAAGCTATTCTGATCTTAAATTAAAACCCCTTTAACAAAAAACATGGTAGTCAAAGGTCTTCTTTTTTTTTTTTTACTAACCTGGTCACATAATGAACATTTTTTAATAAAGACATGTGGTTTGTAAATGAGCTTTTAAATAACCAGAGAAAAGAAAGGACATAGAAGTACGTTTTAAAATGTCTGTGGAAAAAAAAGACAGGGCATTATTTTAAGTAATTAAAATCAAAGCTCTGATGATTTGTCATGTCACATGTATAATGTATGAGGATACTTTTATTTAAAACTCAGAGAAGTAAATGGTGAAATGGTAGCATCATTAACTAATGGTATAGGGCAGAGAGTCTCTTCTGGGCAATTTTTCAATTCAATAAAATTTTCAAACTTGTATTTCACCATTTGCAGCTCACATATTAAAAATCTATTAGCAGAAAGCCTATTGAAAAGCTGACCATGAGCACAAGAGACTTCTTCTAGAAACACTCCTATTCAGTTCTCATGGCTGAACAAAAGCAGATTGGCACATTTGGTTATATACAAACGCCCTTGAAAGGGACCTTCCCCCCCTTTCCCATAGCCACGCGTTTCAGGCTCTATATGCTGAAGGAAGGCAGTGAAAGGTTTGGAGGGGTGGGGAGACCAAGGGCTTCCACCGAGATCCTTCAAAGTCCTCGTCTTCTATAGTGGGAAGATTTCCCTCTAAATCCCTTTCAATAGCATATTGATGGCTTTGAAAGCTTAAATGGCATTTGTCAACCATCAGTAAATCTTAAAAACTGTTTCTGCAAATAGCCCAACTCCGAGTCTCAGCTTTTCCCATTAATCTGTACGTAAGGCCACTGAAGACTTTTTCAGAGCCTAGATAATGCCTGGATTAAAAGGTCCATTCAGAAGGGAAAACTTTAGCATTCACCTTGTGTACATAGCCATTTCACCAGTGGTATTCATGGGTTGTTATTTCAACTCTGCATTTGTCCTGCAAACAAGACATTTTGCCACAAAGACTTGGTAGAGACATTCTTTAGTGAATAACTGAAACCTAGCCCCTCTATTTGTCATGGCTTGTTATTTTTATCAAGTGTAATCAGTTCAAATAGTAACCCCAGACTGACAACTTTACAATTACATTACTATTTTAAGAGTGGAAGGTATGTTTCTTCTAATTCAACAATGAAACAGATTAAAGCACAATCTGATTGCTTCATCTAAGGAAACAGTTTAACATTTCCCTTAATCAAAAGATTTTTTTTTTTTTGTTTAAAGGAAAAGTAAAGACAGAACTCTGTAATAATTGTAGCTCAACATTTTTACTTTCTAATATTTAATAAAAACTTTATGCATTTGTAAAGTTTAATAACACACACACTTCTATTCAAGCTGTTGTATGAGCTATTGATGTTGGTGTTATCTTGATTTTTTTTTTTTTTTTGCATTTTGCATTTTGCAACCAGTAAGCGATACCATTTTGAAGGCTACAAAGCATCTAATTACTATTATTATTGAAATAATGAAGATAAAATATTTCTGCATCACAGAAAATAAGGAAAACAGAAACAAAATTGGAAGAGATGTCAATGACACAATGTTAGGCAGATTGTTTAATACTAAATTAAAAAACAAAAGAGGAAACACATCCCTGACAAGTTTCTCCTTCCAGATAGATCTGAGTGTCTGAACAAATAGACCTTTTCACCATCCTGAATCATTTACTGTGAGTGACAAGAATATTCAAACGAGGGATCAGTGAAATTCACTGCACAGTCCTTACAAGGATATTGAAAGATCACCATTCTCTGACATAAGGTAAAATTGTAATCAAATACTTGTGCATGCAGATTTACATGAACTATACCTGAAGGTCAGTCCTTGCGTCATCTTCTTTTGTCTACCTTTCTATCAACCTATGGGGACAAGTGCCCCCCACATTTTTTTGCTATCAACTGAAGAGACTTCATACTTTTAAGTGTGAGCTGCAGCATGGATGTGACCTAACAGAACACCCATCCTCAGCCCAACTCACTGCAAAACTAATCTGAAGTGTGTCACACTAACTAAGCAGCAGGGTTTTTCCAGACCAAAACTGGCCCCTCTCAGTACCCCAAGTTACTATGCTGATAATATCACAATAATGTATCTTGAAGATTTCTGGTCTAATTATGCCACTGGTCTCTTGGCATATTAAATGTAAACTGGGTCAGATTTTTATCTCTGGGCCACTCTGTGCGGTGCTTCAGGGTATCCTTTCTGCCTTGCAAATACTTTCCACACCATAGGGGATGTGCTTCCTGCACAGATTATCTTTTTTACCCCATGGGGATATGTCAGACAACCTGAAGTACTTTAACTCGCATGAGTTAAGTCTGTGTGAGCAGCCAAATGCTGCATTGAAGAACAGAGAATCAATCTAGTTGGCTAAACATAGAGCCATCTGTAATAGTCTAAGTTATGTGAGATATGCATGCAAGCCTGGCAAACATAACATTAAGATCTACAACAAGACCCACTGCCTTTTGAAGACACAGTTGAAGACTGGGCAGGATACCCTAAGGCAAACCAAGTGCAATAGTTACTTATGCTTTGGCAATTACATTGAATTCTGAGACTGGGATTCACACTGTCCTGCCAGGTAAGGTTAGACTCAGTGTTTTGCTGATGGTTTCCAGATGCTCAGAACACAGACAGAGTTCACACCACTTTCTAAAAAGATCTGTGTAGATGTTACTCCAAACGCACGTTGAATCCTTTGGGACCAGAAGTGAGTGGTATCACAGAAGAGTGAAGTGTTCCTTGTAAAACTTTGTCTGTACCACTATGAGAGTTGGATTTCCAGATTGCCATGAGAATGTTATTTAAAAAAAAAACCTTGGCCTTTCAATGGAAGAAGGATGACTTTTCAGTGTTTTCCTCCTGTAGCAGTCAGAGATCCTTTTATTTCCTCACAGTTTTTATTTTAAATATGCCCAGGTCTTAGGAAGCTAATTTCTGTGCAGCTCAGAAAAAGGGAAAAGGTAACCCCATCCTTCCTCTGATTTGTGCATAAAGAGCTGTAGGTATCTGTACTCTAGCTTGCACTGTACAGAAAATGTGACGTAATTTAATGTTCTGAGACACAATTGCTATCTCTTCTCCCGGAAGGGCCACAGGAGCATCTTCTACCCAGCAATAACCACAAATGATATATACTGGCAGGGATGGTGGTGGTGAGAATTTTCTGGGCAGAAACATCTTATCTGACTTGAAGTAATTACATGCTTACCATTTCCTCTACCTATTTTTTCTTTTTGTACAGTAATATTCAATTATGGAGAAGTTTTCAAAAAATAAAAAATAAAAAATAAATCCCTGAAGAAAGAGTAAGTTGCCATTTAGAATTTGAAAAGATTGTAAAATGAAAGAGAAACTGATCTTGCTGTGGCAAGCAAGATTGCGAGACTGAGAAGAAAATATAGGTCTGATTGTCAGATCACCTATAGGATGACACTGCCTCCTCAAGCTTAAGCAATAAATATTCCCTGGCTAACCGCAACTCTCAGTAGTACTTCAATGAATGTATCTACGTTTTGTTGCCATTCTTCCATCAGTTTTTATTTTTGTGACTATGTTCTCACGTTCAAACA
>PPHD01020662.1:0-10513 GCA_002909625.1 Bambusicola thoracicus | reverse complement strand
CTCACTGAGTGCCATTTACTGTAACAGCTACTTCCATCAAAGGAGCCAGAGTGTGACTGATATTCCAATATAAAGTCTTCCTGGTAAGAACTGTGTCTTTTTCAGAGACTGGGCTCACTCATTGGCTGCAGCAATGATGCTTCTGAAAGTCAGCTTTGCTTCTGGTTAGTATCTCAATGTTTCTAGTGTACCCCGTTAATATGGAAATACAAGGTGAAAGAATATGTAAGAGAAACAGCCAATAATCCNGCCAATTAAAACATTACCAGCCACCACATGACAACAGCAGTCAGCATGAGAAACAGCCACCTCCCTTGTCAATGGATCTTCATTCCAAGTAATCCCCAGAAATTCACTTTATTGCTGATGACTCTTGGAAAGAATTGGAAGAACAGTCACACTACTCTGAAAATCACTTGCAGTGCAGGAGATACAGGAATTACTTTCTTGAATGACACCAGCCAACTACTTAGCCTCACTGAGTGCCATTTACTGTAACAGCTACTTCCATCAAAGGAGCCAGAGTGTGACTGATATTCCAATATAAAGTCTTCCTGGTAAGAACTGTGTCTTTTTCAGAGACTGGGCTCACTCATTGGCTGCAGCAATGATGCTTCTGAAAGTCAGCTTTGCTTCTGGTTAGTATCTCAATGTTTCTAGTGTACCCCGTTAATATGGAAATACAAGGTGAAAGAATATGTAAGAGAAACAGCCAATAATCCCCATGTCATTATCGGGAACATCTAACTCTATTTATGTGAAAGAATGCCTGGCAGCCAGCAGTTCGTAATGATTTATTTCCACTGTTTTCCAGGCCTCAACACAAAATATTCATGCACTTTTCAAATAAGGGTGCCAAGCTGACTCTGAGCTTTCATAGTTTCCTGGAGTTTTATCACTGAAGGGGAAAAGCCACTCAGTCTTCATTTAAAGCCCTGAATGATAAAGCATTCTAGCTTCCAGAAATGTTCTGTTACCTCTCCTCATTTTGGCCATCGTGAATGGAGCTCTTGATGCTTGGAAAATACAAACCTGTTCTGCAGCTTCTGCAGTGCACGTGGAAACCAAAAGCACACAGCATCTTCTGGCAGACTCCAGGGTGAACTTGACCCTAAGTTCAGTACAATGACAGAGACCTTTCTTTCCTCACGAAGTGAGAGGAAGCTGTGCATAATATTAACCACGCCTTCTTGTCCTTGTGGGCCATTGATTATGGAAAATGACACACCTAGTTTACTAGAATCATAAAGTTGTAGACTATTCTGAGCTGTAAGCACTAATTCCACACAATCTCCATCCTGAAGAAGGCTTTGGTTATGGGTGAAACTGGAGGAGTTGGTTGAAAATACGATTCGTGACATGGAGAAATCTTAATTTTGAGTACCAGTATTAATCATCAATAATGATCAACAACCCTTGATAGCAGATGAATGGCTCTACATTCCTTCCAAGTGACACGTGGCACTTGGTTTCCTAGCACACAGACCTCCGTGACCTTCTGGATGTGATAATGGCAAATAGCCCTGAGATTCCTGAATCCATCCAAAACCACCACAGTTGGACTGAGCAGCACAGTGCTGTGGTGACATACCAACCTGAGCTCCCAAAGCAATATATCTGCTTGACAGGATACTTGTCCTGGATGTGGAGGGAGGATAGCTGTGCTGTTTCCAGCTGACACATCTCGGAAGTACCAGGTAGCAGAATGGAGCAGCAGTAACCAATACAATCCTAACATAGCTGTCAGTATGACCCTCTTCTATGGCATCTCTTTCTGTTTTAGTTCTTCTTGATGAATGTGGCTGGCCCTAAACGGCAAGGTCTTGGACGCGGGCCATCATATGAAACCAGCTTGGTACTTCCAGCTAGGGAGGGATGTTCCTTTCCAGGGCTGATGTGACTAAATAAAGCAAAAACTGACTTATTTATTTAGGGGAAAAAAAAAATCCAAAAAGAAAAAACAAAATCCTATAACTGAATATGGTTCAACTAAGATGTGTGCTAATTCTACACCTCTCTTTGACTGACCTTCATTTTCCTGAGTACTCCCGTGTAGATACAGACTTTATACAGATAAAACTGAAGTGGTTTCAGAGCACAGCTCTCTTTCAAGTTGACTTGTATGTCTCCATCACTTGCAGTTGTGTTTGACCTACCTCTTAAGAGGGTACATTCATAACAGTGAAGGGATTCAGACCACCTACTATCTGAGCTTACTTCACTGTACAGCCAGTAGAGAGACGCAGGGAATGAAAGCACCTCATTTATTACAGATGTTTCAAGTAAGCAACATGACCCCTTCCCTCCCCTGACTGAACAGGCAAGGAGCCAGGCTCTGGCAAACCTAAGAAGGAGGTGCTCTGCATGGCTTATGCTTCTCTTGAGCTTGGACATGTTGGTAGGCATCTGAGCCCCGTTGGTGGTTAGAGAGTAATTCTGCAGAGGAACAAGGCAGCCTGCTCTCCAACTGCAGTGATCAGAGGAAAGTAGGCATTCCCAGCACAGGTTTCTGAATTTTCTCACCTTCACTTGACGACATTAATTCATTTTTAGAGTTTCTTCTTTCTCCCCATGTCTGATATACGTGAGCTGTGGATGACTGTCTCTACTGAAATGCCAGGACTAGAAAACCGGAGTTAAGGTGAGTTTAGGCTCCCACACTCCAACCTCAGTTTGTTTTCAATGCTGTATTAAGTGGTCTAGATGCAGCCCTGAGGCACTTTCTACTTCAGACCTCTTCCTGCTTCAAAATTATTGCAAATGTATGGTTTTGTCAGTCAAGCAGAGGGAGGAAAAATGTGATGTATGAGTATCTTGTCTTAAGCAGGCCAAATGTCTTTGCTTCCTACATCAGAAACATCTCTCTTTCAAGTGACTGTCCCACACTCCTGCAACAGGGCAAAGAACCAAACAAGCACTGCTCTGTTTTCTTTCTCACTGTGGATTGAATTTTTAGGGCTTGTGAAAGGTGCCAGAAAGACAGCCCTGCAGATTGAATTACTCTGTGTATGCACAGACCAGGTAACGTGCCAGCAGCCGGAGCGTTAGCTTTCTTTTTTTAGTTTCCTGCCAAAGGGGTTTGATTTTGACCTGGAGAAACCAGCTGAGGGACAGAAGGCAGCTTATTCCACTTGATTCCTTGGCTTCTCTGTTGAGACTGGGAAGCAAATTGCCAGTGAAAGGTAGCTGTAGGTTTTCTCCAGACAAATTCTGGCAACTCACATGGGGGTGATTTAAGAGGTCACCACCTGACACTCTCTGCTGGCTATTTAGCAGGCTTGGCAGAATCGAAGCACCTTCTCAATGGTGGTTTGAGTTATGGAGCTGCTCTACAGGCCCCACAGGTGGAGGAGTTCTGCGTGAGTTTGAACTTCTAAAAATCATCTAGTCCAACCTCCCTGCAATGGGCATCTCCCAACTGGACCAGGTTTCCTACAGCCCCACCCAGCCTGGACTTGAGCACCCCCAGGGATGGGGCACCTACATTTCTATGGGCAGCCTGCACCCATAACTCACCACCTTCTGAGTAAAGAATGATTCCTCTACACTCTGTGATTGAGTCCTCTCCAGCTTTCCTGTAGGCACCTTTAAATACAGAAGGCTCCAATAAGGCATCCCTGGAGCTTACCCTTGTGCTTAGGCTTCTCAGGACCTTCCATCATTCCTACCAGTCCTGTGTGCTTATCTGGCACATCCCATATTCTCAGCTAGGACTGGACATGGTGTAGGTCGTTGTATCACAACTCTCATCACCTGCACACCCACACTTGTCATACCTTCCCATGCATAAGCACTCAGGCATTGATTCACTAATCAAGCACTTTCTTGTCTGGGCTGGGAAGAAAGGACAAAAGAAAAAGTACCAGTCACTTCCTAAGCTGTTTGTAGATGTGGTTACCACCCAGGTGGTTTCCAACCATGAGCTTTGCAAGGATGGGCTCTGACGTGCTCAGAAGTACTAAGCTCATTGCCCCAGTGAGAGATGGCTGGGGAGAGGAAGACCACAGGCCAAGGTGATTCTTAGATAAGCTGCCCTCAGTTGGTTTGCTGCTAATATCAATGCACTTGTGAGCTCTCTTCAGCTATCAACAAGCTCCTAGATGTCTCTCTATTTCCTGTGTAGTCCCTCATTTTCCATCTTCCCCCAGTGCTGTGGGAATGAGAGAGTAAACCATTATCACCATCAAATAATGATTCTATACTTCCTCATTACTTCACATCTTTTCATTAATCATCCTGAGCCAATTTAGAGGTCACATCTTCTGCATTAGTGGGGGTCCTAAACCAGGGGAAAATATACACAGTGACCCAGAAGAATTCTAGTAGACAACCATTATGCTCCAAGATTGCTTTCTGCATCTGTTTGTTGCATGAGAAAACATCTCTGTGTCTCTGATCTTTGAATAACTGTCTCTGCAAATGCTGCAGCCAAGAGGGATGCTCAGGGACGTGATGATTCAGGCAGGTCCCAAGGCATGTGTGCATGAGTGTGTGTGCTCGTGCAGTTGTGTTGGAAGAATGAAGCAGCCACCATGGAGCTCCAGATGTTGGCTGGGAAAACTGCATTTAGTATCAGCTCTTGGTGGAAAGAGGGAGAAGGTATGGAGCAGCAGCTGACTCAAGCTGGGTGTGGACCTGGGAAGGAAATAAATGTGCTTCCAAAGCTGCTTGTGTTGAGTTTATGCGAGGGTATATTCCTTGCTTGTACAAGTACATGGTGGTGCATCACTTTAAATGGACTGTCAGTATCAAGTGGCATTTCAGTTTCTAAAGGGGAGTTATACAGAAGGGGACAGACTCTTTAGCAGAGACTGCTGTGATAGGACAGGGGGAAACGGTTGTAAAATAAAAGATGGGAAATTTAGACAGGAGATAATGAAAAAGTTTTTCACACAGAGTGCTGAGGCATTGGCATAGGTTGCCCAGAGAGGTGATGGGTTCTCCATCCCTGGAAGCACTCAAGATCAGCCTGGATGAGCACCTGATGGAGCTGTGGGTGTCCCCGTTCACTGCAGAGGAGTTGGACCAGATGGCCTTCAAAAGTCTCTTCCAATTCAAACCATTCTATGATCTTGAGAACTACCTGCAGACATGGGCCAAAACCTACTTGTAAGTTTCATTGCTAACAACATTCCCTAGGTGTGCTGAGCTGGAGAACCTACAGACATTCGCTCCCTTTTGCTCCCACCTTGCAGTCCATTCTGGGTGTGACCGATTTTGATCATGTTTCCTGAAATCAGCAGTGCCCTGTGAGTAAGGTATGATTTATAGTACAGATATTTGCATGCCAAGGTGTCACTCTGCACTCATCTAGTCTTGCTGGCATGGATCTGCGTGACCAACCTCTGCTGCCTTTTCCCATCGAACTGTGAACTTATGGCAGAGCTATGCTCACCAGTTCTCTCACTGATGAGTATCTCTGCCACATTTACCATCTACATCTATTGGCTGCAATGCAGCTGGAAGAGCACTGTGATGATGGGAGTCACCACCCAGAATGATAGCCAGTTCTGTGGGACTGATATCTTCTAGCAGAGCAGAAGAAAAGATAAAAGTCACAAACTTTGATTCCAGGCCAGACTGTGAAATTATTCTACTCCTCCCTGAGAGAGAAAATAATTTGTTTTGTTTTGAGGAAAGAGAAAGGGGAAGGAAGGGGAAAGAGGGAAGAGGGGATGGGAGAAGGGGAAGGGGAAGGAGAAGGGAAAGGGCAAGAGGAAGGGGAAGAAAGAGGAAAGGGAAGGGAAGGACAAGAGAAGGGGAAAGGGAAAAGAAAAGGGAAAGGGAAAGGAAAAGGGAGAGGAAAAGGGAGAGGAAGAGGGAAAAGGACGGTTTCTCACCATCACCTCTTAAACATGATCTAAGCCCAGACTCATCCAGATGAAGTTCCACCAGGGATGCAGAGCCTGGCCCTCCTTTGGGCTAGGTGCCTCTGCAGGCTTCCAGCCAGCCAGCAGGAAACATTAGGCTCAAGGAATGAGGTGTAATTTAGTCCTGCTGACTCTGGACTCAGGGTTGGAGCAGGGAAGAGGCCAAAATCCCTTGCAAAGACAACATGTAGTTTTGCTTTGACTTACAGTATTTCCACACATAGTAGCCACATTACTTGCCTTGCTTCACACCAGATTTTGGTCTCAACACAGTCACTGCATACATATCTTCTGAGACTGTGATGGTTTGCACCTCGCTGCCATTTTCTGTCCTTCTGTTTCTATTGCTCCACCTTCGGCTGACTACAAGGACAGCTACTCCAGGCACACCTCAGCCTTGCTTGGTCACCCTTCACTTCAGTCCAGTTATTGACCCAGATATGTGAAATCAACAAAACAACAGTAGGCAATGTAGGACTCGGCCACTGTAACTAGAGTCTGTGAATATAACTTCTCAACTGGCTCTTTTTTTCTCATCTTAGCATCTTGGCGTTGCTAAAAACTTTTCAGAAGCTAGGATAAAGAATCCTAAAGCAACATCAAATGTGTTCTGTTCAGTCTAATGTGTTTAACCAGCTAGTTGTGTAGTGGTATCTCATCTCTATGGTCTGATTTTTGGGTGGTGCTGTGTGGAGACAAGAGTTGGAATTGATGACTTTCATGGGTCCCTTCCATCCCTTCCATGATTCTGTGATCTGCCTGCAAACTTGGCACTGAGAAGAAGGAGGTAAGAGCTGAAATTTGTCATCTGCCCTTATACTTGAACTACAGACAGAGCTAGGTACTGTATTTATCAAACCCAAATGTTCCCATGTCCTGAAAGCACCTCACACATGGTCCTCAGCAGTCAGTAGTGGGAAACAGAATTCTTTGCCTTGTTTTTGACAGAGCAGAAAAGCAGATCACAGTGGTTTGTTTTGGCTTTGCAGCCTACAAACAGTGACCCATTGTCAAGGTAAACTGACATCACAGAGATGTCTGAAATGTTTCAAGGAATTAATGGTTGAGGAATAATGTGATGGAGCTGAAAGATGGATCGGGCAAGATTAACAGGTCTCTTCCAGCCTTGTTTTTGATGGTAAAGACATGTATTCTCTTCTGTAAATCCACTCTAGACAATTTTCTACTCAGTTCCTAGGATCTTAGGTCTTGGGTCTATTTAGCTCTTAGGTCAACTTAGGTCCTAGGACCCTAAGTCTTACAGTACATCAGGATTTTATCCAGAAACTCATCTTTGTGTCTCCTAAAGGATGCTGAGCATCACAGAATCAGGCGAATCTCAGTTGGTTCTGCAACAACTTGGAAGAAAAGCTGGAGGAGTCCAGTTCCACCATACTTCTCAATGCTAAGGGGACAATTTATGCCTGAATTCTAGAAAGATACCCCCAAGTAGAAACTGGCATTAGGAAGCTTTCCTTTGATGCTGAACCAAATTCTAGTCTCCATGGCTGTGGGAAACAAGGCTAGGAAGAGTCAGGATGTTGTTTTTGTCTCCATGTGCATCTGATTTGATTAGTCCAAATGGGCCCAGGTCTCTGGGGTGAGGAACAAGGAGGTTCAGTTTGTTTTCAGACATACCAGAGATAGTGTCTAATTCCTCTGCTAAAGGGAAAATCCTTTGCTGGAGAAAATACTTTGGGTACTCTTCAGATCCCCACAAAAGTGAAAGCATTGTGGAAACCAATGGAAGATCTGTGCTGAGATTTTTTTTCTCCATTCAACCNAGATCTACACAAAAGTGAAAGCACTGTGGAAACCAATGGAAGATCTGTGCTGAGATTTTTTTTGTCCATTTGACCTCCAGCCTCTCCATGGCTTCTTGGCTCAATGAGAATAACTTTATGGAGCAGTTTTGGTTTTTTTTTCCCCTGTTGGCTTGTAAGCTCTTTAGAGTCCATACCATTTGTCAGGCTGAGGATCACACCTTGATCTCGGTGTCCTATGGCTGTGTGACAGTAATAAAGTTTTANTCCAGCCTCTCCATGGCTTCTTGGCTCAATGAGAATAACTTTATGGGGCAGTTTTGGTTTTTTTTCCCCTGTTGGCTTGTAAGCTCTTTAGAGTCCATACCATTTGTCAGGCTGAGGATCACACCTTGATCTCGCTGTCCTAAGGCTGTGTGACAGTAATAAAGTTTTTGGGGATGCTCTATTCCTGAACATCTGCTTGGAAGAGCAATTTGAATGCCAGAGTGCCAACCACCAGTTTAAAAATAGAGGCACAGGACGTATAGAAAGCAGTTCATGACCCTGCTGGGAGGCTTCCAACACTGGGCAGGTTTACTGAAATTGCAGAGAACAGTCTGATTTTTTAACTAGTTTTTATTGGCGTAAATGCAACGAGTTATATTTAAAAAGAAGGGGGGAAAAAAAAAAAGAAAAGGAAAGAAAAAGAAAAAAGAAGGAGGGAGGAAAGAGGAGAAAAAATACAAAGAGAGATGTGGACCTTACTGATGTGCTTTCGGTGGAATTTGCCGGTCACACGGTTGCACACCAGCCCTGCTGTGGCCTTGGGTGCTGAGGACAGGCTGTGCTGAGGCTGGCTGCCAGCCCTCCTGGTGGAAACATGTATTTACTGGAGGTGGGGACAGCCAAGTCCCCAGGCTGTGAAATGCCTGCCAGGCACTGTGATTCCCCATGGTCCCATGCTTCCAGATTCCTCTGCCTTGGTGGCAAACATCACATCCAAGAAGGCCATGCTCATCTCACCAGCTCTTCTGTCAAATCCGTTTGGGGCTCTCCCGAACTGGTTTCAGCTTGCCCAGTAGACATCTAATCACCTCCCTGCCAAATGTTTTTGAGCTGCTCTCCAGTCCTTATCTTTATTTATGGCCTTCATCCTCCTTGTTATTCCAGACCTAGTGGCTGTGAAAGTGCTTGGAGTCCCTTGTTTGCTAACACTCTCTACATAAACTATCTCTATTTGCCCCTTATTTCTACTTTGTGAAGCTACTTTCCCTTTTCTTGCTGTGAGGCCCTTCTCTCTATAACTGCAGAGTCCTGTTCTCACTCTTCAAAACCTTGCCTCCCAGGTTCTATGTTGCATCTGTTCCACACCACTGCCTCCTCTCATCTGTCAGAGACAAGCTGTGTCACAGGCTGATTCATTTGCCCTAACACAAGCATCTAGGACCTCCTCTGATGCCCTGGGATACCACTGTACGGAGCAGATCACCAGGTGTCTGCTTTAGGTTTATGTGAATCACTCTCCAGGCTACTCTTAACTGGATTTCCATTGGCCATAATGGGAGCTTATGTGTCTCATGCAAGGGCAAACATCCATCTTCCAACATTCAAGCTGGATATTAGGAAAAATTTATTCTCTGAAAGAGTGTCCAAGCATTAGCACAGGCTGCCCAGGGAGGTGGTGGATTCACTGCCCCTGAAGGTGTTTCCAGAGCCATGGAGATGTGGCACTGAGGGACATGGCCAGTGGGCATGGTGGGATGGGTTGGAGATGGTGATTCTAGAGGTCTTTTCCAACCTTAACAGTTCTATTATCTGAGTGTGTGAGTATCTGCAAGCTAAACACTATCTCAACTTAAGGAGATGCTCTTTTACAATGGTATCTCTGCAGACACTACAATCATCCCTGAGCCCTTCCTCATTTAATAAGGCAGGGGGAACTCAGCTCTACATTTTTATTTTCTTTCTTATCCTGCAAAACCAGCGGGCTGCTCCATCACTCTGGTGTACCTCTTAGACACACTTTTCTTGAAGAGAAGACTGCTCTGGTCATCTAAGGAGGACTCAACCAGTCATGCATTTCTGTCAGAGCAATTGTGTGTTAGCTACTCTGCTCTGCACCAGAGCTGGCTGCATCCACTGTGACCTGCATTTGGCCCGTGACTGTTGCTAGTGCCAGGCCAGCAAGAAGTTCATGAGATATTTGTCATTTCTTTCCATTCCTTTCAACGTTTGGTGGGATTTCCAGAAGCATGTGGCTCCAACTATGGAAAAAGTTGCAGTGAGGAGCTGACTTGTTTGGATGAAATGTTCTGCATCCTCTTGAGTCACTTGCAATTTCCTTGACTTCCTTGTATTATAGCCCTGAACAAGAACTTAAAAAAAAAAAAAAAGAGAGAGAGAAAGAGAAAGAAAAATTGAAAAGAAATGTTTCTCATCTTGAGCCAAAAGGAAAGAGGGAAGAAAATCCCTGGCGGGTGTCAGATTTTTGTCTTCCAAAATTAACAGCAAATGAGCGTGTTCACTTCAGAGTGGACCTCGTCCTTATCGTGACTTCTCCTTGGAAAAAGTCTCCTAGGCAGGGACTTTTGCAAGGATACCTGGTAGCACGCAGTGCCTTAAAGGGTCAGCCCTCCTTTCATTTGTGGAAGGTGAGCACTGAGACTTGCATCTTGACTCAGCAGTGTCATAGAATCAGAGAATGGCCTGGGTTGAAAAGGACCACAGTGATCATCCGGTTTCAACCCCCCTGCCATGTGCAGGGTCACCAACCACCAGACCAGGCTGCCCAGAGCCACATCCAGCCTGCCTTGAATGCCTGCAGGGATGAGGCATCCACAGCCTCCTTGGGCAACCTGTTCAGTGCATCACCACCCTCTGGGTGAAAAACTTCCTCTT
>PPHD01020660.1:0-13564 GCA_002909625.1 Bambusicola thoracicus | reverse complement strand
CAGCAAGTTTGCTGATGACACCAAGCTGAGCAGTGCAGTTGATGCGGCAGAAGGAAGAGAAGCCATCTAGTGGGACCTTGATAAACTCAAAAGTTGAGCCCTTGTGAACCTAATGAGGTTCAACAAAGCAAAGTGCAAGGTTTTACACTTGGGTTAAGCTAATCCCGGATATGTATACAATCTGGGAGAACTTCCTGAGAGTAGCCCTTCTGAGAAGAACTTAGGGGTCCTGGCTGATGGAAATACTGAACATGAGCTAGCAGTGTGTGCTTGCAGCTCAGAAGGCCAATGGTGTCCTGGGCTCCATCAGAAGAGTGGTGTCCAGCAGGGAGAGGGAGGTGATTGTTCCAGTCTTCTCTGCCCTGGTGAGACTCCAGCTGAAGTATTGCATCGAAGCCTGGGGCCCTCAGCGTAGGAAAGAAATGGAGCTTTTGAAGAAGGTCCCCAGAGGAGGGCCACGAAGATGATCCAAGGGCTGGAGCACTTCTCCCTTAAGACAGGCTGAAGGAACTGGGCTTGTTCAGCCTAGAAAAGAGAAGGCTGCAGAGAGACCTTGTTGCAGCCTTCCAATATATAAAGAAAGTTTATAAACATGATAGAAATCAATGTTTTACAAGGGTAGATAGTGATAGAACAAGGGGGAATAATTTTAAACTAAAGAAGGGGAAATTTAGATTAGGTGTCAGGGGAAAGTTTTTTACTTAGAGAGTGATGAGGTGCTGCCCTTAGATGCTGTTGATGCCCTCTACTTGGATGTGTTTAAGGCCAGGTTGGTTGGAGAGCCCTGGGCAATCTGATCTAGTATTTGATCTAGCAGCTGGCAGCCCTACCTGTGGCAGGGGGGCTGGAACTTCATGATTATTGAGGTCTCTTCTAACCCAGACCATTCAGTGAAAAGACCCACTAACAGGTTAATCATCCATATAAAACTTGTGTGGGTGGTTAAATAATTTATTTGAAATATGGCTCGCTTCTCACCCACTCACGAAGGTGTTACTGAAGGCATGAATTTTCTTTCATATTTGGGAACAAAACAAGGCTTATTTTTTGGCTGTTACAAGAAATGCTAAAAGCAAAGTGAGAAATCATCTTCTCAAACACACAATTCTCACAGTTGTTTATGCAACATCTACTGCCATGGGTCGAGACTAGTTAACAATAGCGTTAATACAAACTAATAATATCATTAACAATGCAAAGCAATAATACATTCCTAATGTCTAAGGCATGTATCCTCAGGCGAAACCTGGATTTCATCTGGAAAGGCAGAAAAAAAGTCACCTGTTTAGAGCAGTAAGGGTGACCCTGTGAATACCTGTGGTATTCTAGCTTCTCTGCTGCAATATTACTTATTCATTTGTACTAATCGTGCTGCTCTGTATATAAGACAGGACTCTGTGATCCAAAAGGCATGTACAGAAGAATCATTGCTTGGACTGCACAATCACACTTGTTAGGTCAGAATATGCTGGATGTGAAGGTTTTGTTTTCCTGAACGTGGTGAGTGTCCATTTGGCATTATATGCAATCGGATACCATGCTTTAATGAAAAATGCACAGTATTCTCTATTTACAGAATTTAATTGTTTCCAAACTGCTGGTATTGGATAGCAAAAGCTTATGAATCTTTTATAATCTTATATAATAAAGTTCTCAGTTAAATAGGCTTGAAAGGGAGAATCCTGTGTTGCTTTTACTTACCAGGTAAATGTATCTCATATACCCCATGAAATATGACTACTGTTCTCTTTTCTTCCACGTTCTTTCATATTATTTCTGTTTTAAAAGAGCCGCAATATGGAGAAATTACAGGGAATTGTGTTTTTATGCAAGAGAAATTACAATGGTTTTCCAAGAAAACCTGCTTTCAGAAAATGGATTATAAATCCAGTAGTTTGAGATTTTAGAATTGCATTGATAGATTCATGACAGAGACTCTAACATGGGGAATGTATCCTTAATCCTTCAGTTCAGGGAAATGATCATTTAACTGCACAGTGCATTAATTCTGAGACTCTTTCCTTCAGTGAGACATCAACTTCCTTGTAGTCACCAATCAATTAAAGCAACCTCAAGACATTTGTTTTTTTCTTGCAAAAGTTGACATAATGCAATTTCCCAAAATGCTCTACTGTGTAGTAATCATGCTCATTTGTTCATAAGATGGTCACAGTGTGCAACTGGAATGCTGCCTTGCAGGAAAGCATTTTCTAGTCGACCCTTTCTCTACTCACGTTCATTCCTTCCAGTGGATGCTGATATATGGAAACGCATTCAACTTGACTCTGCACCTAAATGCATCCCAGCCCCTTTGTTTGCACTGTCAATCTGCACTACAGATTCCATTCAAACCAAACTGGATTGAAAGGGGTTCTTTCCACTGTGCTTCAGTTTATGCATGCTGTCTAGAACAGCCCAACAGTAAATGAGGCAAGAGCTGGACTCACCCTGTGTTACCCTCTGGAATTCTACAGAGTTGTTAAATCAATAATGTGCTCATTTTTCCTTCTTTAAGATAAAGTCTCCCCTGATTCAGTCCAAATTTTCTTCTCAGAATTTCTTTCTTCTCTCTCAGGAACATCTAAAATATTCTCATTTTCCTCGTGCTGTGAAATTACAGTACATGGTCTTTATGGGCAGTGTATGATGCAACTGGCAACTGCTAAATAGCTGGCCACCCACTGTGGAGTAATAGTGCATGCTTGCAAAAGCACAGTAAAAGTCCATCAAATAAAGGACCAGAATTCCTTAGACAACAGTTGAAACCCCAGGGATAAAGCAGTCGAGCATCACTTCCTGCTTAAGACAGATGACATTAGTATCCAATCAAAACAGACCAATACTCACTGGGCAAAATGCAGACCAGATTCTGGGATCCAGATATGAACCCCATTAGCTGCACTTGTTATCTGTCCACAAAACAATGAACAAATCTGTAGTGCCGCCTCTTTGGAAAAATAAAAACACTATATAAACCAGTTTATAATTTTTTACAGTTCCCTGTTGCAGCTGCTGGTTGCTAAAACAGATGATCTCACAGTCTGCTGTGTGCCTGCCAGATAGCTTGCATGCAGATAGATGCCTTTGTGCTGTAGACTATAGAAACCTGCATAAAATTGGCCTTCTTTCCTTAATAGAGCTGCATGAACAAAGATGAGTTTGTTGCTGACCAAGAAGTGAAAGCTTTGTTTTGTAAAACTCTCTGAATGTAATGCACTTTGCCAAAAAAAAAAAAAAGGTGAATGTTCTCCACAAAAGGAGAAAATAAGGAAAGAATGATTGAAAGAAAAAGTGAGTGAGAAAGGGAAAAAAAGAAAGAGAGAAAGAGGAGGAAAGGAAGAAAAAAGGGAAAGAGAGAAAAGGGAAAGAAAAAGAAAAAGGGAAAGAAAAAAAGGAAGGAGAGAGAGAAAAGGGAAAGAAAAAGAAAAAGGGAAAGAAAAAAAAAGGAAGGAAAGAAAGAAAGAAAAAGGGAAAGAAAATAGAAAAAAAGTGTATACATTTCTGGTGGTGAATATTTGTGACTAAAGTGGGCTGAAAGATTTTTTTGTTTTCCTTTTGAAATACTGGTCACATTTATGAAGCTGAATAAAAATGAAAGAAAAAGGAACTTTAATTAATGGAATGCCTTTTGATTTGTAGAGCAAAACTGCCAGAGCAGATGTACCAGCAAAGAGGATTAGATTGTCCCCTCTCTGACGCACTGAAAATTTCTTTTTCCCCTTGTAGTAGCTCCCATTGAGGAGAGGCTGTCTTTAGTGTCTAAGATTCAGCACTGCTAAAGAAACTGTTGTATTTGGATACAATGGGCAGCTCTCACAAGACTAGACAGAATATGTGAGGAGAGAGCTAATATTCCTTTAAATCCAAGGTTGATTCTGCTTTAGTATTTAGAAAAGCCTAAATAAAAGAGAATTTCTGAGTTTTCAAAGCTCATCAAATATGTATTAAAGTGAATCCTGAAACAGCCATGACTAATGTTCATCCTTTTTAAAAGCTTGAATAAATTAGATAAAGAGTCTCAAACCTAAATTTGTTTTATGCATGCCAGTGCATTGATTCACCTGTTTCTGAGATCTTTGCCTCTGTTGCAGTTCTCTTCTTGCTGGAGGGAAATGATAAATTGCACATTGGATTGATAAATTTGGTGCACACAAATAAAACTTGATTAACATATTCCTTGGGTATTTTACTCTAAATCGTTGAAATGATGTCTTCCAAACTCTAGTTTGAAGTAAAATCAAGACTTGCTTTTATTTATTTAACATCCATTATGCTAGCTGTGAGACAGGGTGCATTCAAAAAGTATTCCTTGCGAGTGTTATGCTTACGTTCATTCTGAGTTTCTCCTGTACTAAGAAGAGTCAAACAAAACAAAAACAAGGAACAAGCAAACAAGGAAAAAAAAACCCAACAACACAAAAACCAAAAACAAAACCTGAAAAACCAGGTTCTACTGGAAACATGCTGAACAGTGCATATGCTGAAGGTGGTGATTATACAGCAACCTAACTTACCCCAGAAGAGACCGAATGGCTGCAGAAATAAAAATAATTATGCTGTTTCATATATTCTGTTCCACCTGTAAACAGCAGATTTTGTAAAGTGCATGTGTGCACAAAAAAAGAGGCAATGAAGAATTCAGATGCTTTCTTTAGACATTAGACTTTAATTTCAAGGACTGGAAAAAATTTTACAAGCTACAGTAATTATTTCTTATCTTTTTGAATTGCTCCAGAAATTGAGCAGATATGCAACCTTCAGTTTACACTTCTTTCCTTTTCAAGAGACTGCTTTTACACCCACCTTAGCTAAAAGGTAAGCTGAAGGTCAGATTTCAGCAGGATGTTCCCAAGATCACGATCGCATTGCTTACTTGTTGGTTGCGTCCTTCTCTGCCTGATATTTCCCTGTTGTTAGGCGGAGTAATTTTCTTCCAGACAGAAATACTTTCCCCCTTTTATCCAGAAGTAAAACTCTCATATTGTAAAATTAGTTAAAGAAAAGTTAAAACTCTCTCAGGAAACCTCCCGGGTTCTGACGTTATTGAGTCACAATCAAATGATAGGAAAGCACATTTTCATGTTAGAGCTAGAGGAACAACTTAAGAAAGGTGGTCAAAAAGAAGCAATTTCGGCAGTGTAATTTCAAAAGTTTGATGAATAATGTTCTCAAAGGTGAGCAGGAGACATCCTACTACGTAGGAATCTGTACCTTATTTTATTCTGCCTATGTAAAATGCAGTTTTTTTCTGATTTTTTTTTCTGGAATACTCAAAGGCACTGTCACTGTTGGTGTTCTTTTCTGTTTTCATTAACAGCAGATATTTTCTATCTAACCTCCT
Organism: Bambusicola thoracicus; assembly: GCA_002909625.1. Taxonomy (NCBI): domain Eukaryota; kingdom Metazoa; phylum Chordata; class Aves; order Galliformes; family Phasianidae; genus Bambusicola; species Bambusicola thoracicus. The sequence goes on along the minus strand of PPHD01020660.1, from coordinate 8,223 downwards.
AAACATATACTTTTTAAAAAATAGTGAATATTCACCATGTACTTCAGATAAAATATATGCACAGAAACTTTCAAAAATGTGATCAGTACACCAAGAATTTTCTTTTAGGTCTGAAATTTTAGGTGTATTTTAAAAACAATGAGAACACTCACTGCCTTGCACTGCTAGTCCTTTTGCTGTAGAAAACAGCCTCTCAGGAGGGAAAGCAAAAGCAGGCAACTCCTTGTACACTGGTTTTAGAGAAAGCGGCATGACTGGCTTTCATTACCAGGGTAGCTAGATCAGTCATTGCTTGAAGGCATAACTGAGGTAAGGCATGGGACAACTCATCCATCAAGACAGAGACGAGGAAGAGGGATTATAAACTAAGAAGGAGTTAGTGCAGAATGATCTAAAGATGTTAGCAGTCAGCCAGAAGCATATGACAATGATCCTCCTCATTTCACAGTCTGAGATACACGAGGACAACAATTCTGTCCTCTTGACCATATTACAAAAGCAATTTACTGTTTTACCTGATCATTGGGCAGATTCTCCTGTTGCTGCTCCTCTGATCTATTTTGGGGAAGGTTTGGATTCTTTGTGATGAATTTGGACAAAGTGAAATGTTAAAAGACATAAAGGCAACACTGATAAAATACAGACATCCCCCACATTTTGTTCCTAGGTGGCCACTTTGGCCATTCTGGCTGGGGACTACATTGCAACCTCTGCAAGCCAGCTGGTGGGCAGCTAGCTGGGGTGAGGCTGCAGCTCTGAGGACCCTGGCACCTGTGTATCAGTCTCCACACAATTGGAAGTCTCCAGCTTTGATGATCACTCAGCCTCCTGGGAAATGAGTGGAGTCCTATGGGTGGCCCTTCTCAAAGCCACATAGCCCACTGGAGACCACAGCCTTGCATTACCAGGGTTTTTCTAAAAATGACTTCCAATGTACCACTTCTGTTTCCAGTCTTAAGATGTTCATTTTCCCAGAATGGTTTATATTGCTAAACTTAAAAGAAAATTCAAAGCCCCAGTTTTCTTGCATCTAAACTGGCTTCCCAGTATTTTTCTTGGTTCAGAAACGGGCCTCTTATTGCTGTCCCTCTGGGTAAGTCATTAGGTTTTTTAGTTTATGATGCTAAGAAGTTCAAGTTCTAATGAAACCTTTTAAAATTGGTTCTTCCTGCAAACAATTCTACTTAGTGTAATACTCCTATAGCTACTGCAATGCCAGAACTGTATATTGACATGAGAAGTATTTTCATCTTTTCATCAGAGTCCTATCCATGAACAGTACACAAATCACCACTTTTATTTAACCAACTGTAAGTACTGCAAAACACAAAGCTGTCAGTCAGCAGGGAAACTGGCAAGGTCAGCAACAACAACTTAATAATGGCACTACATTGTTACTACAACTTCTCCAATACTGAGGCTGCAGATGGGTTTCTACAATGAGTCTAATGGTATGACCAGCACTCATTAGAAAAGTTATCTCAGGTGAAGAGTTTACTGATGTCAGCTACTTCCCACGCAAATACACCTACTCTGCAGTCCCTTCTTCTACATTTACCTCACATAAAGATAACGTTCACGTAACAACATGCACAAAAATGAGCGTGTGACTTACTTATCAGGGAACAGTGATGCACTGCTGACTGCTCAGCAGGAGCTTGCTTGCTTGAGTATATCCATTTGTTGACCCTTACCCCAGCTTTGAAACCTAGAAAAAAAGAAGTGAAATAAACATGATATTGTTATCTTTTGGCAAAACTGAATATTCTTACAAAATTTTTACACCATGTGAACAGATCCCTAAACATTCTAAAACTAACTAGATCCTTAGAACACAGATAATTTCCAGAGCTTTTACCAGCCTGCAATAAAAATCCAAGATAGGCAGAGATGTGGATTGCTGTTCACATAGTGCAGAGAACCAAAGAGTAAATGCTTAGACCAATTTTAAGAATTCATTAACATTTTAATTAGTAACATGATTTTTGCTGTGAAGAGCATGTAATACTCCTGTGATAATGATAAGAAGTGGAGGATTCAGGCGGGGAAAACATTTTCCATATATTTCCTAGATTTCACCAAAATTTTCTTCAAGTCTATTTATTTTTCATTCTCATCTTCAAGTTTTTAATGCAGCACTTGTCATTCATGGCTATAAATACTGGAAGGAAAACTTTTTTTAATAGTGAATTATTGAAAGAGCTATGAAACTTGTCTTCCTTTTTACCACTTTTATACATTTATATTAGATATTATTTAAATTAGACACTGTCCTTGATATATATATCTGTACTGACAGAACAAAACCCCACATTTTGGGTTTGTGCATGAAAATTGAATTAACAACAAAATTTAATGTGAATAAGTTAATCACAGATATTTTTATAACAGCATCACAACTATTTTACACGCACTTGATATGTAATTAAATTCACAATTGAGTCTGTTTTGTTAAATTATATTCGTATGTACAAATGCAGTGACCTGCTTCCCTTCCCTTCCCTCCCCTTCCCTTCAAAACAATATCATTGTTTTTCTTTTGCTCTTCCCATCAAACACAACTTTGCAGGTTTTGTATTTATTACTTGAGAGCTAAGAATCAGTTACTTTGTGCTATATATTATTTGATTTAGACTCTGTTCTTGCTAACTCCTAGATCATGTGGGGAATCACTAAACCTAAACCTGTACCAGGATGTTTTTGCCTCCTACTCTGTGACACAAGAATGATTAGCACAATAAGCCTTGCTGACGACTACACCTATCCAGCTGAACAGTGGCAGCACATCTACTAGAAATGTGATCCATAGGAGACACTTCACAGTCACTCTGTCTGTTATTACCAAATCAATTTGCAAAACACAGGGCTGGGTTATCAGGCAATTGTTACTCCATTAAGGCTTTGAGCAACCTAATCCAGTGGGAGCTGTCCCTGCCTATAGCAGGGCGGTTGGAACTAGATATCTTAAATGTCCCTTCCAACCCAAACCATTCTATGATTCTGTGATTAACAGAGAGATATCCAAGTCTATAAAAACAGCCTCAGTACTCAGTATCTCTGGCAAAGTGGAAAAAACAAGAAGTGTTACATTAATAAGAGGAGAAGATAGGGGCAGAAATTCCCAGAAGTAATAAGCAAGAAAATAAAGAGGTTTTTTTGCTTCAGGAAAGAAAAACAAAGTGGACAGGAGAAAGACAGAAGATTGTGTTGCTCTGTGAAGGCAGTTCACACAGAGGAGCAACATGAAGCTTTGCCATCCAAAACTCTTCTCAAATACTACAATATGAGAGATTATTTAGCATTTGGATACAGTGCATTCCCACTCTGTTTTTCATGCAGAAAAACCCAATTTAGGTGTGTAATTCTGACAGAGAAACACACTTTGGGTGCGTGCCACAAGTAGGAGGAAACAGAAGAGGAATGCCTAAAAACAGAGCCTATCTCCTCAGCACAAGCATATGTGAATGTTGAGAGGTTTTTCTCAAGCCTTCCATCACTGATATGCCTAGAAAGATTAGCATGTAAGTGGTTAGATATGTATGTCGACTTGAAAGGAGCTGCACTTTCATCATCTGTCATTCAAAAAGATTTTCTTGGTGTTTATTACACAATCCAATTCTGACAAAGTAACCTTCATTGGAAAAAATTCCTAAAACTGCAAGTAATTCCACCAAAATCAACTCTTCTCACACACTGAGGTTCAATTCAAAATAACTCAATGTAAGTTGGCCTTCAAGGAAATATGATTCATTGTTACCCCCTTACAGACTCCTAAAAACAGCTATCAGACTTTCTGTCATTGAGTTTTCCTCTTTTCAAGGTTCAGTTATTCTTTAAGTGTTTCTTAAAAGAATTCTGCTGTTTTCAAAATCTGGAGTTGTCACCAGGGCACATTTGTATCCCTGAAAGAAAGGTCAGGACAGAGTCCAAATTGGCATCAATTGGCTGAAATCCATGAGCTTCCATAAGGCTGAGTCTATTTACATCAAATGCCTGCCTGGCCTTTTGAGAACAAGATTTCATTGTTATCATTATTATCACTTAAAAGGCTATCAAGGCAGTAACATTTCTGCAATTTGTTTTCTGAAACTTGAGCTCATAGAAAGAAAGCAAAAAAAAAAAAAAGTTCTACTTTTTCTTTATTCATTTTCTAATTAAGTCCACATGGAGAAAATTGCTACTCTAAAAATAATTGGGTATATATTCTTGTTCTTGCAAGCATGAAAAATTTTTTTGCAAACACGATGGCATGAAACGTCCCTTGTAATAGGCTCAGTGGTTCTCACAGCTAATTGTGACATTATATCATAAGAAAAAGTCTATAATGCTCCTCCACCACTGAACCGAATAAACAAGCTTATTAATATATGCACAGAAATTACCCCCAAGCCTCTTTCTCAGAGACTGATGCTGCTCCTTACTAATGGGAACTGTATTCAGAGCAAAGTCATAGCAGTCATGCTATCTCTAGAGCTACTTTACATCTGATGTTGCCTCCCAGGTACAGAGAATTCAGGATTTACCACTGGGTGGGCAATAAAACACCAGTTAGGAGCAAAGAGACCCACTGAGGCTGCAGGCTGGACTGAGGTTGGACAGAGCACAGCTATGGGAGAGTTTCTCCTGCCGATAGCCAAAGGTCTCACTTGTGGGCAGAGTTCCAGAGCTGCCTTTGCTCACAAACAGCACAAATTAACACAGGTCTGCAATAGCAGCACTTAGCTTTGGATGGACTAAGAGTTGCCAGGCAACACAGTGACCCTTTTTGTTCAAAGGCATCATTTTGTTAACTGTAATTGTATATACTATCTCCGTTTTAATGAGAGATACCTAGTAAATTATACAGAGAAACATTTCACTAAAGAGAACAGGGGCACCCTGAGAAACTCCAGCTGTTACTCATCAATATTTATTATTCATATGCCATCCTGGTTTTCTGTGTGAGGCACTTCATATTGCAACAAAGACGGAAGCAAAAAAGCTACCAGTTGACATCTGGCAACTGTGAATATAAAAGTTTAACTGTTTGATTCTATGGCCTTCAGGCAGCTAGCTCTTGGCTTAAAAGGATTTTCACTGCCTTGAGAACAGTTCACATTCGGTGACCAAATGACCACAAGAAGTTCTCTAGTATATTAACAGTCTTTATTTTTCTATTGGGTAGTATTAAAACCATGTATTATCCTATCCTTTCATTTATAGAAGGGCACAAGGATGTGACAGATCGAGAACAGTATTGTTTGCCACTGCCTTGAGAATACCAGATGTTTCAGGTTGGCAAAAACACGTGTCTGTGCGTCTGATACAGCTGTGCTTCAGTTGAGGGTCTTTGTGGAAGAAATGCTATTTGAGTATATGCAGCAAAGATGGAGAGGGATGATAAAATAAAGGTAGGAAAATGAGAGAAAATCCAATTGAATTCCTCTTCATTTCATCACCATCTCTAACTTCTGCTCTGGGTGCTATAGTACTTGAGAGAAGTTCCAAAGTCAAGGGACAGATGAACCAATCTGCCTACCTACAGCACCCTGACATGACAAGGTAAATGTACCAGTGGACTGTAAAGGGTGAGCCCAAATAGACTACAGTGCTGATTTGTTACTTCATGGGATGTCATATTGAGTGAACATTCCCAGAGCAGATAGACAAATCATCTCTGATATAATTTCAAGATATACTTTGTTGAAGCATCTGTTTTGCAGAGATGGCTCATTTGGGATCATCTTTTTGCCCACTGATTAGAGTTTTGGAGACCAGGTAGGGAGGGGCATAAAGAGCAAAATTTTCCACATACTTTGGGTGATGAATGACAACAAAGTACAAAAGAATTGGCATCGCTTTAATCAAGCCTTCAGGTCTGTGTAATAAAAACATTGGATTTGTGAATAATAGCCAAAACACGTAACGTTCTCTTCAGAGAACGAAGTGATGTACTATTCAATAATGCCATGGATACTAGAAGAGTGGGCAGAGTTGTGGTGAGCAAGGGAGAATTACAGTGCCATATGGCGGCAAAGCCCACACAGAAAAAGCAATTGTAAATCCACAGCAGCGGCAGCTGCCTGCAGGGACTAAGGGACAGGGAGCCCCTAAAAAATCCCTGGAATTGTAAAACATTTTGGTGCGGGGAGTACCCCTGCGGCTAAAATTCTTGCTGTAGCTCTGAGTATGGATGTAATCCTGGTTAAGGCTCTGTTGCTACTCTTTTGATAGAACACCTCCACTGGCTCTGCCATCTCTCTGTTCCCTGCCCCTCCATCCTTCCCAAGACGATTTCTGTGCTCTTATGAAGATAAAAAAAACCTTGAAGAACCAGTCCTGTACCTAATCTGGAAATTCCCTACATACACCTCTGCAGTGAGACAATGATTTTAGATGTGGCACACAGTCAACAGGAGAGCAAAGGAGCCATGAGTCAGTTATCAGCCTCCGCTCTTTAATCCCTGGCAACATCAACTTTGGGGTGAAGAATAAAGAGAGATGCTCGCAGACAAGCTTTAAAGTATAACCCTTTACCAGAGGCCACTCCACCCAAATAAAAATTGCAATAGCTTCTTCTATAAGTGTACAAAAGCCTGTAACATCTCAAACACCATGGAAGGAACAAAAAATGGTAGGAAATGCTGCTCATAAAAACACAGTACCTAACAAAAGAAGGCTAGAAGGATTTTGTCTATGATTTTCTTTCTGAATATGTGTGTATCTTTTACAAAAACAGCCAACATTGAAGAAAATTCAGAGTAATGGCGAATCCATCAAAACCTTGAATGAGATGTTTCTCTGTGTAATTAGCCCCACCATAATATGCTAATCAGTATTAAAAAATTGTTTTTTAATGGCAACCACTCTGTGCAGCTTTCAATTATCCACAAGTTTCCTGTAAATTATCACCATCTCCAACCAAGCAGTAACACACCCACTAACATATCTGAAGCTTCAAGAAAATCTTTGGTGATTTGGCTGTCTCATCTGAGTTGCTCTCCCCTGTCCTTCCAAAGCCAGATACTTGGAACAAATTGGCATATTTGGGGAATGGAGGAAGTTTTATTTGCATTTGCCAGTTAAAAATCAGCTATTATGTTGCTATTTTTCTCTTTTGCTTAACACATACATTTATTTCTGATGAAACAAGTTGTGCCCTCATTTCATTTTGAACATAGTACATATGAGAAAAGGCTTCCATGTGGCATCAGTGATCATAACAGATGCTACCCTTTGGGCAAACATGGGTTCTTAATGGGAAAAGTGCTGACCAAGGTGTCAGGTACCTTATCTCAATGGAATAAATTCAGTTTTGAAGCAAAGCAGTTTTACTTTAATGTTCCTTTTTTTTTTTATGGCATTCTCTGCTAGCCATTATCCTGCATCATAAGCAATGTTTAACTTAAAGATATTCACATCAGATATAAAAACAGATTGGAACTTAAATCAGTTAATGAACACAGTTGGTTAAATTGCCAAACTAACTCATGAAAAGGGAGATTATAATTGCAGCTTATTCTTGAGCTGTCACTCATTTCTCTTAAGAGAAATTAGTGTTGCTTTTTACATGGAATCATCATTCAGACTCATGGGTGCCTGATGAACGGCGATAAAATGCACGTAGGAAATAAAGAGTCAAGTCATTCATTACTTTCTCTTGTACACCACTTGTAGACAAGGTGCCAGCTGCAGGAAAATCTCTCTCTGCCCCACACTTCAGTTGCAATAGGCCTATTATTCAGTGCCAGGCTATGGTTTCCTAACTTTTCCGGCATCGGCTCAATAGTAGCGTCAGCTGGGCATCATGCCATGTACATCATCTATGCCTCATTTACCCTCTTGCTCCCAATTAGCTCGATCATGATGATCAGGAGAAAGACCTTTGGATGGAAGGCACATATTTATTTGGCCAACAGTCTAGTAAAAGGAAGGAAGGATAAGGAACTCATAAAGGAGAGGAAGGATAGATTGTGATCTTGGCTGTTCTGCAAATGCTCTGCGTGACTGCCACTTCTCTCAGCCTCCTCCTTCCCCCTCAGCTGGGATAATTCCTTGCTTTGCTCATGGGAGTCTTGTGAGCCACTCAGATGCTACTGTGACAAGAGATAGAAATGACTATAAATAAAGTAGTCCAAGAACTTAAAATAAAATAGCAGGATTAAACTGTCGTGTTCACAGATCTACAGTTACTTGCTGGTATCTGTTTGTCAAAAATCTTTGTTGAATTTCATGTCATCATAT
>PPHD01020659.1:0-10355 GCA_002909625.1 Bambusicola thoracicus | reverse complement strand
CTGAAAATTTAAATGTAAGGAATACATGGAGATTTGTATCATCAACTTTCTTTCTACATGTAAGTTTTTCCTGATGAGACTTCAAGCAACTGTGCTTCTCACACTACATATGAGAACTGTGGTGAAAGAGGCTTCAGCTTAGTAGCTGAGCTTCTGTTCCCCGAGTAATCAATTTTCCTGATTTCCCTAAGACTTGGGTTGTTCTTTCTGTCAAGCATCCATTTGAAGCAGGAAAAGGAAGGGATATCTGTCAAAGCCTTTTGGTGTTTGTATAGAGCTCATNAGCTGAGCTTCTGTTCCCCGAGTAATCAATTTTCCTGATTTCCCTAAGACTTGGGTTGTTCTTTCTGTCAAGCATCCATTTGAAGCAGGAAAAGGAAGGGATATCTGTCAGAGCCTTTTGGTGTTTGTATAGAGCTCACCATTAGAAACCCATGGTCAAGGCATCCTTGGTAATTTTGTTCATACTTGTTCACTGGCTTTGTAACTTTGAAAAAGCATTTATTCCTTTTGATCCTTTTTTATTATCATTGATTTTTTTTTTTTCCAATTTACTCTCCCCAGTACTGTACAGTACTGGCCCAGTGGTTTGTCCACTGTTTTGAATATCACACCACATCTTGGAACATGGTGAATAAATAATCAGTACGTGCAGATGACATTAAAGTACCAAAAAACTAAGACAGATGAAGGACAAAAAAAGGCCCAAACCTACTTTATTTCATGATACTTCTCCATGTAGAGCAGTAGAGGCAAGAAAGCCTTCCTCAAAATGTTTATTTAAAAAATGGATGAAAGGACTCAAAAGTTTTTAAAATTCCTGTGTGTAGCATTGATTGAGGGCACTCATGCAAACACTGAACTGAGAGTCCGAGCAATTTTTTAATGGGTCAAGTCATTTTCTGCTTTCTCATGAAAACATTAGGATTATTTGGACTTATTTTTCAACATCCAGAAATTGTCTTTCCAAAAAAGAGAGGTAGGACTGTACAGACCATAGAATCAGAATGGCTTAGGTTGGAAGCAACCTTAAAGATTATCCATTTCGAAACCACCCTTTTAATTTCTTTTTTCCCTTTCTTGAAAATGGAAGTGATGTTTCCCTTTTTCCAGTCACCTTCACCTGAAATCCGTGACTTTTAGAAAATGATGGACAGTGACTTGGCAACTACCTCAGTCAGTTCTTTCAGGACCCTTTTAGGATCCTTAAAGTCTTCAAATAAATTTTCTTTATTCTTAAATTAATATAGATGGTGCCAGCTGTAATTAATGTAGTATTTCTGTCAATATAATACAGAAGAATTAGAGTAAACAGAAATCTTTCATAAAGAAATTATAGCTATTTGTGGGTCTTAGATTATCTTTCCTGGACCTCTTTCTGTCAGCAAGGTCTGTATCCTTACACAGCCTGGCAATTATTTCTTTTTTTTTTTTTTCCTGTTTTGGTCTAATCCCAGGACACCTTCTATCGCCTTTTATCAGTGAAAACACCTTTCACATGACAGTTAACCAGAAGAAATTATGCCATATAAAAATAAAACCCAAGTGGTGAATAGAGGGAACAGCTGTGAGTCTTTTCAGTTGGAGAGTTTTATTTGGAGGCAGCATTTATCCGTGTGGATGGTTGAGATGGGATATGAAAATGCATTATCATACTGCAAGACATGATGCTTTTAGAAAATGTTCATTATTTGTCTGGAAGAAGAAAAAATCTTGGAAGGAGTCAAGCATTAAAATGTTAAAAATGAAATATACAGATTCTATCTAAACAATGTTGATAGCAATTTTCTGTGGAAAGAAATTAAATCTCTCTCTGCTAACCTATTTAGTAGATAAGCTCCAGTAGCAACATGGTTGGGAACCTCTAGCAGTAAGAAGTTAGATTTTACTCAATGGAAAAAAATACCAGTTGTTTCTGAAGTCTGAATCTTGGGTCATTATGGTTTTATGAAGTGCTCGTGAATTTAAAATAAGTTCCTCACAGAGATTTCAAAATGTATTTTTTCTACAGGTAAGGAAAAAGATCCTCTAGAAACATTAGCAATGATTCCAAGTAGAATTAAAACTTGTTTTAGTGGCTACTTGGGCAACATCTTCATCCTTTCTGTGTTTACTTCACAGCACATAAAATCTCCACAGATGTTTTAGAGCTCTCAGAACTGTTTTCCAGCTTTAGGAAGATTCCCTTCCAAAGGTCTTTGTAGAAGACAACTGTAAACTCTGTGGAAAAACAACCCATGGCTTTGCAAAGATTTCCAATATCACTGGGTGGCTGGTCTGTAGGCAAAAGCCTGAGGTTGTTAGCTACACTAAGGTCTCTTCATCTCTTTCAGTAGCACAGGACAAAGAAGACACAAATATAAATGAAATTGTCCTATTGCCCTGTTGCTCACAGCCTTCATCTTCTCACTTAGCCTAGTTAGAAAATTGCCAGAAGTCCCTGTATTATTCATTACTTCTTTTTCTTACTGTTTTGCCTATCATATTTGATAGAACAAATTGCGGATGTAAGCCATGAATATTACTGTAACATGCTTGATATTTTTCATTATTTGGATTGCAACTTATTACATCACCATTTATAGACATATACTACTTTGTATAATTAATTTCATCATATGTGACCACAATACAAACAGAAAAGAACTGAAGGCAGCCACATGCTGTATTCAAAACTGACTGTGTCTTCTCAGCATAGGGGATTTGTTCAGGTTCTTTCTGTTTCAAATGCCTGTAATTTCAAGGTTTATTCACAATGGTTCTTCACACCATATTGCCTACTTCTTATGCAGACAGCGCGTAACTCCATGTTCCTAATCCAGAAAACGGAAGCACTGGGGATTTGTAAGTAATGCTGACTCAGTAAGAATGATACCTTCTAACTCAAGAAAGCAATTGCTTTGATATATTCTGAATCACAGCTGCTCACTTCAGTGGTGAAAGTCCATTTTTCACTGCTTTTTACTCCTGTTAAACCTGCCGAAGCAACACAGCAAGGTGAGAGTGGGGAGACACATCTGCCCCACTTAGCACATTATCAGCTGAATCATTTCCTATGGCAAGTTCCCACTGAAAACAATGGGTATCCTGCAGATGTCATGGAGGTATAATGTGAAGTTTGTGGGATTGGTCCAATGTTGCTCCAAAGACCTGAGGCAGTCAGTACAACATTTATTAATGAGGATGAGTCTCAGAGGACTGAGTCAGAGACAGAGGCACATAGAAAGTGCACTTCCTCTTCGCAAATGGAGAATGCCTATTCATTAATCATAAAATAGCATGACAGTTGTGTTCAAGAAACATTTAGATGTTGCACTAACGGACATGGCTTAATGGGGAAATATTGGTGTTAGGGTGACTGTTGGACTGGATGGTCTTGAAGGTCTTTTCCAACCTTGTTGATTCTATGATCCTATGATTATATTACAACACTGCACAGTATCATTTTGTGTGATCACTTCTCTATTTTTATCAATCTTTTGAAGACCGTGGTTTCTTCCTTTTTACAAACAAAATATCACAGTGGTTTGCTCCAATTTTCAAATCATATTATGTTATGAAACCTACTCTTAAAGGTTTGCATGCAAGATGTTTTAGCTAGATAAGTAAATTGGTGTTAATAACCATCAATAACACATAACAGAATCAAGAATGATGAATATTAGTAGCAAGATTCATACATGATTTTGCTTATGTGCCTAGTAGTTATGCCAGATTGAATCTTCCTTAGAATAAGTAATTACATTTGTAAGGTAAGCAACATTTTAAAGTCTATTGTTTAAATTGGTGTCTGTAGGCTAGGCTGAAAGGCAACTCCGTTAAACTAATTGCTGCTATGACTCAGATGTTTTAAGAGATATGCAATTAGGTTTGGTTTTCTTTCAACCCCTTTTCCAGCTCTGACTTTTTTTGTAAGAGAGTGCAAAGAAGGGGAAAGTTTTTTTTTTCTTCTGAGTAGTACCATTGAGAGAATAAGAGCCTGTTGGTGTCCTCACCCTCATGGGCACCTGAATTCCACCACACTGTTCTCTCACTCCCTTTCTCAAGGGAAGAGGGGGAGAAAATACAGAATAAATTGATGGGAAAAACAGCTCGAGGGTTAGGTAAGGTCAGGGAGATTGCTCACTGATTACTGTCATTGGCAAAACAGACTCATTGTAGGAAGATTAATGTAATATATTGCCTATTACAGACTAGAGCAGTGAGAACTTAAAGAGAAAACTACCTTCTCCCCACCCACCCTTTCCTATCACCTCCCCCTGAGCACTACAGGGAAATGGAGAGGCTGCAGTCAGCCCATAGCACCTCATCTCTGCTGCTTCTCTACTGTCACTCTCTGCCTCTGCTCTCTGCTGTTATTTTTCATGAAAACTTAAACACTGATTCTTAAAAAAATCCATTAAAATTTTGCCTCCCTTGCCCCAAGCTTTTTAAAAATCTGACTATTCAGTCTGAAGCAGAGCTCAGAGCAATGAAATCACCTCAACAAGCGAATTCCTTTTCTCTTGTATTTCTCTCTGGTTTATAATTGTTATTCAGTCGTGCAAATTCAACTTGAAATCTGAAATTTTGAACTATCAGTTGTCTACACAGTACTGTTGAAAGAGATTTGTTGAGATAGAATTTTACAGTCCTTTGATGACAGAAGACAACTCACTGTCCTAGTCTGACTGCATTCAGCAGTGGTACCATTAGCAGCAGTTCCTACCAATCAAGTCAGTCTAAGTAGACCTAAGAGCGAGTGGATTAAAGAAAAGTAGTAATTTCAACACATTACCCTAAATCATACTTCATGTGTAGAAATGTAGACTGAATTTCTGATTTTATTTGAAAACTTGGCAAAATGCTTTCAGTGCATGATTCAGAATGGGTTTAGACTTTCTTGAATTCTTCCAATCATCTTCAAGTAAATCAAGAAGCCTCAGTTAGGATCATAACTGCTGTAAGGTCTCTTTGGAAGGAGAGATTCAGCTATAAATGATGGATTACACTAGAGCAGAAACTAGATAATAGCATGCTTTTCAACTTGCACTTTTCAATTAAACTTCTAAAGGTAGGTTGAATTAGTCAGGCTTTTTATCAAATCTCAGGATAAACAAAACCTTTCTTTGTATAAACAAAGATCAGTAACTGGAAGATTCTCTCTCATTGCTTGTCAGTGAGGGGAGTTTCTTAACTCCCACAGTTAGGGCATTTATACTGGATTCAGGCACCTGGTGCTGGCAGCTGATGTTTACTTCTTATTTATGTATGTATGTTTTTGTGGAAAGATAGAGCATCAGTCTGCATTATGTACCATGTAGCAAAAAAAAAGGAACTTACAAATAGTAGCTGAGTAAGAATCTTGTAAAATGATATCTCTAGGAAAGAATAGTTATAGTATGTCTGATTTTTTCTTCTGTCTGTGATGTTTTTCTGCTACTACAGATGAAATATGAAATGTGCTTTGCTTATTAGGACAAGCTGATAGAAAAGTCCAGATTCATTTTGTACAAATAATTCTCTGTGTCTTTTGTGAGAAATTGTTATCCTTGCATCTTCATTTTACAAGTGATTTAACATGATATATCCTTCAAAAACGTACAGGAGATGGTACTTTTCTGCAAATTAACTTCTTAAAAGATAACTATTGCTTTTTTCAGGTAATTTGTTCTCCTAAATAAAATAGTAAAATAGAACAACTGGCAATTCAATTCCTGATTAAGAGTCAGCTATTTTTCCTCATCTGTGCTGTGGCTGGATATGAGATTTTGACACTCTAAAGAGACTTGGTACCTATTCTACTACAACTATTACTGTTGTTCTTAGTGTTGCTTTATTTTGTTAATATTGCTGAATTACTGCTATGCTTTAGTGATTTTTTATTCTCATCTATTTAGAAAAAGCGAGCATACTCTTTAATTTACTTGATCTTTCAGCTTAAGTCATGCTGGCTTTAATTGAGAATCAGCACTTTAGTAATGTAGCTCTTAACTGCTTGCAATTAATATAGCCATTATAAGATTTTAGGATTGTACCTTAAACTTGCATATATTAGGATACATGTGGATACAAACAATAAACTTTGGGAACTTTGACTTAGTTTGTAACTAGAATATCAGTCATTTACTAAACTGTCAACTGAAGAACAGGTGCACATGAATGTTAATAACAGAGGAAGACTTAAGGAACAAACTTTTGGGGGGGTTTCTAGTAGTTATGGTCTCTAGTGGAAACTATGTATCATAAAATCATAGAAAGGATATTAAAGAGCTCCTAGTTCCCCTTCCACAGTCAGGGTTGCAACCTAACAGATCAGGTTGCCCCAAACCTGATCCAGCCTGGCCTATTGCTCTAGAGATAGGACATCCACAGCATCTCTGGGCAGCCTGTGCCTGTGCTTCACCACTCTGAGTAAAGAATTTCTTCCTTATAACTCATTCAAATCTACCCTATTTTTGTTTAAATCCATCACCGCTTGATCTATTACCACACTCCCTGATAAAGAGTCCCTCCACAGCCCTCTGAACATCCTCATGACCTCCTCTGGACCCACTCAAACAGCTCCATTCCCTACTTGTGCTGGGGGCCCCAGAGCTGAACACAGCCCTGAAGGTGGAAGGTCATGATGGCAGAGCAGATGGGGAGAATCACCTCCCTTGTCCAGGATGTGGTTGACTTTATGGCCTGGAAGCTTCTACATTTCTGGGTTATACTTCAGTTTTCATCCAGCAACATCCTCAAGTCCTTCAGTGTGTTGCTTCTCTCCATCCATTTATCCTTCCATCTCTACTGTGTTGTTGCAGTTGCCCCAGGCTGTGTACAGCACTTTGCACTTAGTCTTGATGAATTTCACAAGGTTGAAGTTCATGAGGTATAGGAGTTGTGTGTATGCTAAGCCATCAGTATAATTTCTTCTTCTGTGGAGTTACAGCTACTTTAATATGGGACCTGTCATGACCTTGGAGATGAGTTCTGTGGTGTACTGAGGAAACAAAGAAGTAATAAAAGAAGCAGCAGTGAGTTACTGGAGGAAAAGTGAAGGTGGCACAATCTACCTGCAGGCCTGGCTGCTCTCCTGCTCTGTCCTTGAGTGTGGTGAATATGGAATATGCTCACACCACCACCTGAATGTTCTGCTTCTGCCTGCACGTACAGCTGGGCTGTTTCTGAAGCAGGTCCTAAATGGCTGTAGTTTTCATCCAAATATTTAAGGAAAAATTACCTTCAGTTTTCATTTGCAGGCTGTAAGCTGCCACAGGCTTGGAGTCACCGGAAAGGAAACCCCCCATTCTGTGTAGTAGGGTTGGGTGAGATGGAATCCGTCCTCTAAATCAGAACTTTTGAGTTTGTGCAGGTTTGATTTACAGAGCAAAGCATCCTTGAAACAGAATATAATTTTTCTAAGTGATTTTAGTGTATGAGGTATGAGTCTTAAGGACAGATAAAGCAGGCTGTATTCCAGATCTGCAGTTTTGTCATCACATCTGAAACTCTAAGCTCACATGTATAATTGAAATAGTCATCATTATCAAATATCATCTCCATGGAAAAAATAGACTGGTTCACACTCTAAAGAGACTTGGTACCTATGGTGTCCTTCCATGGACACTGAATCCGTTAAATAAAACAAAGTAAGTGAAGTTATTTCTGACTTATGAATGATGTCACCCAGTTGTACTTGTCCTGTGTAAAATATTTTTTTAATAGAAAAAGATAGTGTTATGTATTGTGAAAGTCATATTTTGCTGTTGGGTCCATAGCATGCATTTCAGAAAGCAGATGGACTAAAAGAATATTTTTCCTTTCCTTCCTGTTGTCAAGTTGGGAATCACAGTGTGGTCCCACCCTTGAAAAAACTGCATATGTGCCACAAGTTCTCCTTTCTACCACCTACTCTGAGGCTGGTGCTGCAGGGTTAAACCTTATCAGTGGTTTGTCTCCACTGACTTGAGTAACTGCATCCAAAACCTGGAGACAGCTCTTCTGCTCTGATTTTATTTTTCACTTTGTACTTACCAAGCAAGCAGGGAAAAGAAGTGTGCTCTTTAGCAGTCATTCAGGGAAAGCTACTGTCTTCCTACAGCAATTATGGGTTAGTTCAAATCATTAATGCTTTAAGCTCTAGTAGTGGGGTTGCAGGTATTTTGTTATTAACACTGCTATTCCCAAATATCACAGCTACAACATTCTAACAGAGCTCCAAGTGATGTCATCCTCAGCGACTCTGGAGGTGGAATTTAACTGATGAGAAGTCTCTGTTCTGCCAACAAAGGAGTCAAGCCTGTGTACCCACAGCTCTCAAACAGGAAAACTGAGTTCCTGTAATAGTCTTTTTTTTTTTTTTTAAGCAATTGCTTTTGGTTGGATAAACTGCCAAGAAGGTTTTGAATTTTGTGGTATTACAATCACACGCTGATAATAGAGTATCCCAAGGTTTTCCAGATTGAGTTAAAAGAAGAAAAAAACCTGACTGCCGCAGTCCATGGGACTTTTCCTTATTTGCAAATATATATTTTTTCTCTTTCCTCCTCTCCTGATCTTTTGTGCTCTTTCTTTTTCTCCCATTCTCTAATCAGATTTCCCTTTGGCTGGGAGTGTAGTGCTTTTTGTAAAATGTGGGAAGGTGTATGGCTGAAATTAATGGCTTTCATATACACGGACAGAGACAGGTTGAAGGAATATGAATTTACTTCCAGATATGTTTTGCTTGGCAGCCTGGAGATGACATTAGAGATGGTGGAATGCAATCTTATTGTGTAATATTGCTTAAGGGTACTGATTAGTGTATTGGGAACTGTGATGTGCAGTGCAGCAGATACCACTTCTAGCTTTACTTTAGCAGGAGCTGAGAAAAGGAGTCAGTCTTTAAGCCAGATTCCCAGTCTGTGTCAATGTTAAAAGTGAAAATTTACTCAGAGGCATTTTTGTCCATCTGCCTCATTATTTAATGAGAAGATGCAATCCAAACAAAACTTGCATACCAAGATGGATTTTTAAAATGGCATTTTGTGAGCGTACTACCTCTCACCTTTAGCACTGTTGTGAGACAAGCCCAGCTATCTGGCAATTTGTTTAAATCTGTTCCTCAGTTTCTTACCCCATTCATGAAAAGGATGAAGATGCTCGTGGAACTGTTCTTCAGATTTCATATTTCTCTTTTTTTCCCTCCCCAGGGCTCCATTAGTTGTGTCCTGGATGCACAGGTACTTGTAGGAGCTGGCTCCTTTCAATCTTACATACTGGACATTGACTGCACAACTTTTCAGTCCTTTTTCTGATTCTCCTTATGTTCTCTTGATATTAAAGTATATCAGGCCACCAAGAGGCTTTGTTGTGGGTGACAATATTAAACTAAAGCCCAGCTCATGAGACACGTTGTTGACCTTGTCCTGGAGAGAGATATTGCTCATCTCAAAGGCAGTGAACCAGTTAGAGCAACTGCATTTGGGAAGTACATTTCAGACTTTCTTTCTATGGGGTGGCAGAGGCTGTGATAAATGGTAATAGTACAAAGTCAGGAGTTCATGAGGAAGGTCATGCCCAGGATGTTTGTGTGTGAAGTGAAAGACAGGAGGAACAGACTGCCTCTGTGATCTCTCTGCTTCAGAGCCCTCTGGCTTTCTGCCTCACAAATGGAAGAGCCCAGGGGTGAATTCCAAAATCTCTGGCATTCCAATCCCTACCAAATTTTTGTAGAGTGACGTAGCATGGAGCTGCCATTATTAATTTATTGAGTGTCACCAAAGCAGGGAAGCACGAACAGCAGGAGTGCTGAGATGCTGAGGAAACAGAGTGGGGCTGTGGGAAATAAGGCATCAATGCAGTGTGCTGTAAGGTGAAATATCTGCTTTTTCTGGCAAGAGTCCAATCATTATTTTTGGCAGCTATGAAATCACTGGACATAATTTTCTGTTGCACTGAAGCTTACATAGATGTTTACCCAGTAGAAAATGGATGTTGAACCTTGCTGTTGGATTTAGAGCCACTTGGCCTTCACTCTACCCAAGTATAAATAATTACACCTGATGTAAGGCAACAAAGAATTAATACCACTGGTTCTTTTTTTAATACAAGAATAATAACCTGCTCTAGACATGCTATGACTCATGCTCAGTGAAATCACTGGTGCTGGCTACCTAGTAATCTGGAACTAAATTTGATTTTTCACTTGCCCTTAAGGAAATGAGGCAAAATTGTTAGAGATTAAGTGAAATCAAAAGACATAATGAAAACCATATCGTAAACCTTCATCATCTTCTGTTTTTCTTTGTTTTAGGCTTGTTCTTTTCACGAAGAATAAAGTGACAGGCCAGGCTTAGTTTAATAGTTAAATAGTTAAAAATCAGGCTGCATGGTTTCCCAGTCAAAAGCAT
>PPHD01020658.1:0-13565 GCA_002909625.1 Bambusicola thoracicus | reverse complement strand
ACCCAAACTTAGCTGTTAATAATGCTTTAATGCACTAGAAGGGAAAATAAATAAATAAATAAATAAATAAATAAAAGGAAAGATTACTGAATGTATTGATTTCAAAGACAGAGAGAATAAACATTATTTGGAATGTGATGATTAAAGTACTCATCAAGAGAGACCCAAAATGAGGACAATCACAATGAATGTGATGATTAAAGTACTCATCAAGAGAGACCCAAAATAAGGACAATCACATTTTGACCAATGGCACTTTATAGGAATTTTATGATACGTAATTGACCCACAATTTGAGGGGTGGATGACACAATGAATGCTATATACAGATATGTTAGAGTTATTCATTGTATTTTGCTGGTTTGTTTAGTATTTCCAGTAATAATATAGGGAATATCTGAAACTTTAGAGTGCGTTTGTAAAAGCAGGAGGATCTTGCAATCAGTAAGTTGGTTGATGCTGCCAGATGGAAATGTTACAGTTTGACTCTACGTTAGAGTATACTCAGTGACCAAGAAAGAGGAAAAAAATAAAAGACCCTAATACCCTCCTAATCGTCATCGCAACAAGCCTGGGAACTGTTACAGGCTGTGGAGGTCAGGGAGCACCATCTTTGTTCTATGCAGGAGCATGGAAAGAAGATAAACTTAACACGTGGATTCTTCAGCAAAGAGTGCCTTTATGTAGGTTCTAGATCTTACCCTTCACTTTTTTTTTTTTTTTTTTTTCCTCAAGCAGAAAGTCCCTTTCACTAATCCATAAATGGTTCGGGTGTTTTAAGACATTTTGGAATCACCCAAAATCCATCTGAGTTCTGTTCTGGATCCTGAATTAAACAAAAGCAGTCCAGATTCCTAAACTCAGATGTATTTTCATCTTTTCTACAATTGTAGTAATACAGACATATTTTCATGGGTTGCAGTTTCCAGATTTTCAGAAGTGCTGGACAGTTGTATTTCAGTAGACAACTACTGAAATTCATGCTACTGGTACTGTACAAGCCTGCAGCAGCATTATTTTTCTACCTGCAAAGAAGCAATTTCACATTACAAGCTGTTCAAAACACTGATTTGACCTTCTGGGATGACACAAGTACTTACATTAGGTATGTACTTAAGTAATTCTTTAAATCCGAGTCAGTGAATGAAATGGATCAACACTGTGAATTATGAGTAATACTCAGTAAAAACCATTAATAAAAAGTGTCACATACTTTAAAAGCAAATTAGCACTTGTTTCTGTACCACAGCATACTCCAACATTGTATGTACTGCAGTAATCCATCACTGAGCCTTTTCAAGTACATCTTTGGCATTTATAAATTTTGCTTATATTTTTCCTGAATTATTTTTTTGCATTCAGAAACTGTCAGCCATTGCGTAGATGCTTTTTTTATTCCATTGTTATGCAAAAAATACAATGGAGCCTTTTCTATATCAAAATCAAGAAAGCAGAAGCCTTCCAGGACTATGTTTATATTGGTGGAAGGAAGCTGACAAAAATTGCAAAAGCCTAATTGTTCTTTTCAGTACATTATGTGAATTGGTGGTGACGAAAGCCAATTTACTGTGTCTCAGATACTGAACGGGCATGACCAGCTAAAACTGGGCAAGGTACATGTCTTAAATCATTCATCTGGGTTGCTGATTTATTTGCATGCTGTGATCCAATATAAGCTTGATTACTGCTGCTCTTGCACTATTTACATATTTTAAAATTTGAATACATTTTATTATCTTCTGCTGAAGAAATGATAAAAATGCCATTTAGCACCACTGTGTGGATAGCACTGTAATCACTTCCCCTCCTTCTTAAAATAAATAAATAAATAAATAAATAAATAAATAAAATCATATTTTGAACAGAAGGAGGAGGAATTGTCTGACTTTAGGTTACAAGAATCCAACATACTAGTGATAGAATGACCAATCTCTTCCCTTGTCCACCCCTGTTCACTACAATGTTTTGGGGTTTTATGCTTATATATCTGCCATCCTACCTGGTTACTCCCAAAAAGACAGAGAGCGTAAGCTGAAAGAAGTGGGGAGCCAGAAGGGACTGATTCCTCTGGAGCAATGTGTAGTGGGCATTGGGCAGTGCTCCCAGGTATAGGAGAAAAAGCCAGACCTAGACAAGCTCCTGGTTCTATCTAAACTGAGATCTTTAATGACCACATGCAGCAGGAAAAAGAAAACAGAAGGATCCAAACTTCACTGGACAGTTGGCACTAGCTTTATTAAACCAAGGATAAATGCACAGAAGCATCAGCATAATCCAGAAATTTAAGTAGGGTTCCAGCACTGAGCCTGACTCAGATACTTCTTTTCTAACCTGTGCAGAATGTCCTGAAAACCCAGGAGAGAGGTGTTTCTGGTCTCCTTCCAGGTTCAGTCCTGCCATGCTGCTCTGTAGTGGGTGGTATGCTGCTGTGTCAGTGGAAGACAAGGGCACGTCTGGGCCCAATTCTGCAAGCTGTGTCACTGCTAACTTGCCAAGTGACAAAGCTGCACCCCTGAGTCACATCATGTCAGGGAGGGCATGATAACTGCACAGAGTGCTTGAGTGATGAGAAAATAACAAATGGAGGGGATGATGAACAGATGCAGTAATGGCACAGAGGTATTTGGACTTCATACTTCCTCTTAACCTCAGAGGCCTCTTGGACTGTTAAAAAGCCTTTAACTGGAACAAGCAATCAGGTGTTTGCTGAGTAAGCTGTCTCTCCCATGGGACAGTAGGTTTGTGTAGTGCTGGATATCATGTGAGGGCAGTCTGACTGCACCCCTACAGTGCAGTGCTGAGTACAGAGCAGGCTGATGATGTTCCTCAGCCTGAACAATACTGCTTCTGCTGCTTGCTGTGCTCACCCACTGTTTAATTCTGCAAAAGCAGAAAATATCCCCTACAGTTGTGTGCATAGTCTCTCTCTGCTTGTCAATGTATGTCACAGCTTCTTGTGAGTGAGGAGCACAGTGTATGGTTTCACATTTTTGAAGAGAAAGTACAGGCAGAAAGCCGTGGTACACTACAGATGCAATTGTAAAGATCACAGTAGCCACAGAAAAAAGTAACAAAAACAGTATGGAAGGGAAATCTTCAGATACAGCAATTGGGTTTGTTTTTTTCCTCAGACAATGAAAGGCAGATATGGGAATGGGTAAGATAGGGTGATATATGGGTAAACACAGCTTTTGGGCAAATGCTTGTAACCACTTGTTCACCTCAAATACTATCTTTAACTTAGCAGTTAGCTCTTGATCGTGCGTGATTGAATTAGCTAGAGTGAGAGATTAATCAGTTCTTCCCTCCCTTCAGTGCTTCTAGATGGATGCTGAAGGCAGGGCAAATGTGACACAGCCTGCTGTGTGCAGTAATCCATACTCTGCTCATTGTGATTCACAAGCTATCCCTGCTTTCTACCAAAACCTATTCACAAGTTTTACAGTATATTTAATGCTTTACTACAAAATGTGTACAGTTTACACAGTCATGTTCTTGCTTTACCTTACCCTCCTCTTCTCCAACCTCTTCCATACCTACCTCATGACTTGAAAAACAAACTATTCCCTGTCTTGAAGAAAGATCACATGACATTGGCACAAGGCTTTGCATTTTCTTGTATGGAAATGCAGATATTTCCTCTGATCTTTCCAGAAAAGAAAAAGAAAAAAAAGAAAAAAACCAAAAAACAAAAAACTGAAGCAATTTGTAATTAATTTTCACCATGTTTGTCTGAGCTACAGATTCCCAAGACAAACTGTGCATACCTCTCACCTGAGATATTCATCACAAATAAAAGAATATATAATGAAAGAATGCGTTACATAGTTTTACTCAAGACAGCTCCCTTTTTCCTTCTCCATGCTACTCATTGTCCGCAAAAATTGTTTGCCACATGGTCATAACTAACTGGAAGCATCTCCCTTGCCTAAGTGCTATACTCCAAATATGACACTTCAACTCCTCCTCAGGCATCAAACAGGAGACTCCCAGATGCTGGTTGACTTCTCCCCTTCTCTGCTTACAAAGCACATATTTATTTTACCCACTTTCCATCAAATCTTGGAGCACTCACTTAAGAATTGACCGGATCTACAGCACTTGTTGTAGATTTGTTATAGAGATCTCCTTATTATTTATTTTTGTTTAAACTATGTGTTCTCAGTATTCTACAATTGCTGAATGTTTCTGTTTGACCCGGAGCTTCCTTTAACCAACATACTCCATTACACCAGCTATTTACTAAAGCTATTAAAATCCTTTGCAGAAATACAACTGCTGAGAAGTGCTGATGCACAGCAGCAAATGGTCTAATAGCCTGCATTTCATATATAGCAGCTCAGTCCATTTTCAAGTGGAAAGCATTACCAGGCTTTCGGACAGACACATGAGACAAAGTGTGGAAGACAAGCCTAAGATAGCCACATGCTTCAATGCTTCATTCAAAGCTTCATGCTTCATTCCTCTCAATGCAGAACACAGTTCTGCTGCCTGTAACTAACCATAAATCTTGAGGCTTACAATATCATCCCCAAACATGGGTTTTCCATTGTTGTAGTTGTAGATCATGAATACCTGTATAACCAACAATATTATTACCTCTCTTAGGTGTGAACAAAAACCAGAAATTTCTGGAGTTTTCAGCCCTGCCTCTTTGTGAAAACTAAACTGAAAGGGTAGTCCTTTCCATGTCCTAGTTGTGCTACTCATCAGGACTTATTATGTCTTTTGTCCCTTTTTTTTTTCTGTTTCAGTTCCTTAATTACATCTACATGTATATAGACACAAGATGCAAAATGCATTAAAAGTACAAATAAAATGAGAAGTATGTATCAGCCTTTCTTCATCTTTATCTTCAGTATGAACAACACTAATGTTTTTAAAGAAATTTATTTCTAAACTACAGGTTTTTTTCTGTGCTTTCCTAATCATACTAAATAAGCCCGTTCACGCTACTTCCTGAGCTGCAAGATAATGTGGTTTGTCTTTATGTGTTATTTAATTTTGGGATTTGTGGAACGCCTTTTCTGCACACAGCTGTGTATATGCTGATAGCATTTTACCATGCAACTGAACAGAGCAGCTTAAAGCCATGACACAGAACAGACAAGGATGAGTAGAGGGGTCACATACATCTATTCTGACACTGGCTCTTCGGATATCAAATAGAGGTACTGCCATAGTTGCTGAATAGTTTACAGATAATTAAAAGTTTCCTTAATTTCATCGATACTGCTTTTTACTGTGGGAAAAAAATCATATTTTTTCTAAAGTGAAAGCCTTAATCAAACATAGCTTTTTTCTCTAATTATGTGATATGGAAAAAATAATTTATTTATTTATTTATTAACTCTATGAAGTCATTCCATTGAAATCGGATTGATTGAATGAGGTTTCAGTAACCTTCAAGATTTTTTTTTAAGAATGAATCATTCTCCCCTAACATTCTGCTGGGTTTGCATCCTTAAGAGCATTCCAGATTGTAAATGAACATAGAACTGGGTACTGTCTGCTAACATTTTATTTCAATCACTCATTTCCTTCATAGATCTTAATGATATCTACTAAATAAGGCATACACATAAATGCTATTCTAACATCTTCAAAACTAAAAACCCAATTTTGTTTTCCTGAGAGCTAGTCAGGCTTTCAATTTTTCTATTTTCAAAGGCAGACTCTAAGCATATCAGACAAATGCCAAAACTTGAGACTGTCAGCATCTATATGTATAGATCAACTATGCAAAACTGGGAAAGAACTGATCAGGAGATGGCCTTCCCACAAACACAGTCATCTTAAACCATACCCATTTTCTTCATGACATATGTTGCACAAAATCTTTTTTATTTTGAAATTAAATCCTGAATTTACTGTTTGAAGTTCTCCCACCTTTCCACAGGCATTTCAGCTGCAGGTCAATCTCCTGTATATTGAAAGGCTATATTCTGCTGTTTTGTGGGAGTCTGTCACTGATTCCTTTCTGTGGTGATGGCTCAGCTCTTTCAGCCTGTCTCTTCTTATTTTGAGTGCCATCTGTGCTTTGAATAATGTTTAACCTCCAACTGTATTTATCTGTCCATAGAAGGACAGAAGGAGAGAAGTGGTTGCTCCGAGACTACGAAGGGACAACATGTCTCTTTCTTGGCAAACTGTCTTTTCAAAAATGTACCAAAGCATTACTCCATAGTACTTGGGAGGTATAAGGAAAGCAAAAGCTGTATCTGGTTTCTAGGTAGTTGTGCTGTAAAATATGCCAACAGCTGCCTGAAATCTTATTCCTTTCTGTCCACCCCAAGACAAGTGCTCTGTTCCTTACATTGTGAAAGTTGTGTACTGGGCACTGCCATGAACCAGGATCTGGTACTTTTGCCTTTAACTCTGCCTTCAAGGACCACATGTAAATCGGTTCTTGCTACTAGCACACCTGTCTTCAAATATGCTTGTGCATAAGAGGAGTCTGGTTTTGTGCAGTTTGAGTGGGTATGGACAATGCATGCAAGGCATCAGTTAGAATTACGATTTAACCGGGAGGTTAGATTCCTTGTTTACTCTGCTTTAATCTTCATCTCTAGCTTAACCCGTCATAATTACTTGTTTTCCACTCCAGACTGGTTCTGTGAACTCCAGGTTTTCTTCTCCTAAAATATTTTTTAATAGATGTTATAATCAACCGGAGAAGGATTTGTTTTGTTTACTCATTTGGGGGGATTTTTCAGTAATGCACAACAGTGGATATGAGTACTACAAAAATTGAAAGAAGAGTATGACAACAATTTGGACAGTGAATCAGCATGTCCTTTTGTAGCAAAGGCAAAAGTCAAGGGATTCATCACTTGAGAACAAGTGATTTGTTTTTTTTCTTTTCTCTTCAGCTTCTTAGGCTTAGTTTCTTCTTCTTGTAGTCATGATGCTGCAACTCATACTGGCTTTTACTGGGATTTTTATCTGTAAAAGGATTGGTCCATGTGATAGGGGATTGGTCAGCAGCATTTGGCTTTTAAGCTAGATTATTTCTAGGACATATGTTCTAGAGTGGCTAATTATAAATCCTCAGCTCTGACCATGCATTCTATTAAAATTTTAATGCTTTTCATAAGAATTGTAAAGCATTATGCTAGCTTCACAGCAAATGTAAATCAAAGTAACTCCACTGATTTTAATGGAGCTGCCTCAATTTACATCAACCAGGCATCTGATCAGATATGTCTTGTTAAGAACAGAAAATGGCGTAATTTAAATCTATCCCAGCTGTGACAAATAGCTGGAAACACTGTGGTAATGATGTCTAGGGGAAAAAAGAAAAGAAAAAAATTAAAAACATGTTAAAGCTCCTACGCTTGCGATCCTGCCCCCTTTTTTAGATATCCTTTCACATTTGGAAAATTTCTGTCTCGACAATTACAGGCAAAAGCCACTAGGTGCCAGTGTTACCCAGACGTCAGGAAAAGCTACCTTACTAACATTAAAAACAACATGCAAGCCAACGCAGCAAAACCCTTTAACTGAAAATAAAGCTTTTTTTTTTTTTCTTTTCTTTTCTTTTCTTTTCTTTTCTTTTCTTTTCTTTTCTTTTCTTTTCTTTTCTTTTCTTTTCTTTTCTACTAAATATCACTGCATTAAGGTTTCAGGATGATTACTTTTCTAAAATCAAAGGTACTAAATTGATGTACATTGACACAAACCCTCATGAAAATAAGCCTGACTGAAGAATGCATTTCCATCAAAAACTCACATAGGTACAAAAGCTGCTATGATACTTTCAAGGTGTTAGCAGTTATACCTTGGATCCTAAGGCAGACTAAAATCTGCATTTTCCACATATATGCTGCTCAAATATACCTCTTGAATAGCAGTTCACTGTTAAGATAACTATTTTACAGGAAAAACATCAGGTTTAAATTCACACTGCAAGCCATATTTGAAAGCTGGTTTGACCCATTAGTATATCCTAGGGTTTTCACTTAAGTAATTTCTATTGTTGTCATGTTTCTCTTTTCCTTCTGAAAGAAGTTCAAATCTTCTGTTAATGAACTAGATCAGCTGGGGATGGCTGACTGCCTGTGCATGGGAGTTCTGAATGCTCATTTCTAACTAGCATGCACATAGCTCATTTGCAAAGTGTAAACTTCAGAAAGTTAATTTCAGATATTTATAGTAGCTGTTTACATCCATGTCTGCCATTCTGATTTTTTTTTTCTTTTTTAATGTGAAAGAGCAGTCATGATCAATCTAGTCTATTTCAGAAACCACCTTAGCATGAGGTATACTGTCCAATTCTCTTCAGTGATGACAAACCAAACTTAAATGATCAGTACAGGAGCTGAAGTTTACACTGAAGACATCTTAACTTGTATCAAATTAATCTTACCAAAGCAATTTTGCAACATTTAATTTTTAGTCAGGGCTGATATTTTGCTTTTGTTCTTTCCACAGCCATTAGACTTTGAAACAAAAAAAGCATATACCTTTAAAGTAGAGGCTTCCAATCTCCATCTTGATCATCGATTTCACTCAGTGGGTCCATTCAAAGACACTGCCACTGTGAAGATAAACGTGTTGGACATGGATGAGCCTCCAGTTTTCAGCAAACCTTTGTATACAATGGAGGTGTATGAGGACACTCCTGTGGGAACAATCATAGGTGCAGTGACAGCGCAAGACCTTGATGCTGGCAGCAGTTCGGTTAGGTAAGAAAGCTTTTCCTCCTTCAATCACTCTCAGACAGCCCAAACTGCTGTTGACACTGGATTTCGTAGAAAAGAGCTTAGTAAGAAGATAGAAATTGTTTCAAGTCTGTCACTGTGACAGGTAGATGCAGCTGATAAAAACATTGAAAAGAAATGCTAGTTCATGTGATTTATCTGGAAAAATATATTAAGTGCGGGTAGCTTCTTATCATACAAGATCATGTAAGTTACCATGCGGTGACATGGTTTCAGAGATTGTGACCTGAGACTAAGGGATTAAAAATGTTTTGTCTGGTGTCAGGAACTTACACAAAAACTGCTCTAAACAGTGAAAAAGCAGGCTGTACATTCTGTGTCTGTGTTGTCTCAACAGGTGACAGCAAGTGCTGCCCCCTTCACAAAAACCACTCAGTCTTTACTTCCGTCAAAGAACAAATGTTTTAACAACTAATTGCTACATCTTTAATGTGATTGCTGACCAACATGGCTGTGCTCAGCAGTCCTTAGCCTGTCAGCAAAGCCTCCCACTTACTGGTTTAGCTTGCTTTTCTGAAATAAGAGAGAGAGAGGAGTTACTATACAAATGTAATATATTGATTTTGCTGACATATTTCCAGCCTTGTTGGAAACTTTGAAGTGAACTAGAGTCATGCACCAACAAAGAAGCTCCTGTGCAAAAATAGTGTAAGGGGTAGGAAGTCATTATGCATACTTCCAGTACAAATCTATGCTGGTTGTACAAATCTATGCTGGATCTACTTGACTTCTTCTTGAACTTTTTAGTTCCTGACTGTAAAAAGCAATATTACAGATGTAATAGAAGTCATCAATTTTGAATATTATTGTTTCTCAGATGGAACTATGATCAAACAGTAAAATGTTACTCTTGGCTATGAAGTATACAGGTATTACTGCATAGATAACCATTCAAAGTACGTATTCCAAATGAAATAATTGATTACAAATCTAATTTCGACTTTTTAATATAGTCCACATTTATTAACTATGTATATTTTAACTCAGCATTGATATTCCTAAAATACAAAATACATTTTAGATTACCTGTTGTATTCCTATGCAAAAATTTAACGTGAAAGTGTCTAGCTCCTGCTTTATCAACTCACTATTAATTATTGCTTAAATATTACTAATGTTGTTTGCTTCACTTTTTTAAAAACACATCCTTAATTATTTTCTAATACAGAAAATTATTTAGCCGTGGGTCTGCATCACATTGCTGTCCTGACAAAGGATTAAAACATTCAACAACAATAATGGGAACCTTTTTCCCCAGTGGTAGCCTATGAAACTAGTTCCACTGTGTCACAAAAACAGTGTTAAATCTTACAACCAGATAGCAATCTCTGTAGTCATATTGTTGAGCAGTTTTTCATATGACAGCAGAATCATCATTCCTCAGTAGAAGGTCTGTTTGTTTTCTACACAACTCCCTGCTAGGAGATTCAAGTGTTTTAATTACTGATTTGCAACTACACAGGAGATATCACCAATTCAGGGTGGTTTTTCCATACGTAGAGCCCAGTAATACTGAATCCTAAGCCATTCTTAGGTCTTCAGGTGACTTTTTTTAATCCTGAAATAATTATTTGAGGATCCACATTCTCATCTATGGTTAAAGTCGAGGAATATTACAAAATGCTCTTGTATTTCAGCCTCACTTTTCTACTTACTGACCATGAGCACTTGCAAACTACAGAACTACTCCCAGCATCACCTAAGGAATTCAGATGGTTCATGAGTGAAAGATACGAACTATGATCTAGTATTAGAGATTTCTTAGAGAGGCCCATTCCTACCCAGAATTAAGTCACACATTGAATTCAGTGGACTCTGGAGGGAGATACTTTGCTTTAAGGTCAGGGATTTGTTCCAGTGAGCCAGGTGACATCCGCTGAAGATTAAGCTAGAGATCTCTCAATGCATGTTTTCTTGGTTCAGCTTTGTAAGATGACTTTAATTTCTATGAATTTTCACACTTCAGTCCTCTCTTATTTAGTTCTCATTTATCTGAGGATAGATTTGATTCTCCATATTGAATTTGATCTTCTACAGTTTGAATTCGGTGCTAAACCTTGTACTAACCCAGTACAGATCTGATTGTGATTTTATGCCCTGGAAGAAATTGCCTGTATCCAAGTGCTGATTTATCCAAGTAAACAAAAAAAGCTATATGTTATTTTTACCGATATGTTGATGATCAACAGTCCATATATTCTTAATACAGATGAAGAAATTCAATGATCTTAAGTTAGAAATACATCAATTTGTTTCAAAACATTGCACATGATAATAATTTTGAAGCTTACCTTAAGCGATTACTCTCTTTCAGCTGTTTAAAATGTGGTTTGTCTCATAGATGTAAAGAATGGATGCAACAATTTCTTCATGTTTTAAGAAGGAGTCTGAACATATTCCAAGTAAATATTCCATCTAAACAAGCATTGAAAAGCAAGTAATGTTCTCTGAGGCAACAGACCATGCCATTTTCTAGGTGGCATAGTCTCTCTACCAATTAATTCAATTTCTCTGAAATGTTTTCCTACAGCAGCTTGGCCATTAAGATGCCCATTACAACAACAACAACAAAGTCAACAATGTGCCAAACAATAGACGGGGAAAAAAGACAAACCTGCACTGTATGCAACAGAAAGCAAAATTCTGGGGAAAAAAGTGTTTGGGAACAGCTCACATGAAAAGAAGTAGCACAATGTAATCCATGCTGTCAGACAAAAACTTTAGATAGACTTATCAGGAACGGTGAGATAAAAGCTAAGAGTAGAGGCTGGGGTCAGCTTTTAGAAAAAGAAAAATATTTTGCTGGAAGCTATTAAAAACATTCAGGGTTGTATACTTCTTCTTTTTTCTCCCGTAAATGGAACCAAGTAGTAAGAACAGGAATTTTAAACAAGTTTGTTTTGCAGGATGGTGTTTGCTAGAGATGATAAAATGAAGGAGCTGAGCACACAATCAGTAAAAAGCAGGAAACTAAGCAGAAGGAGAAAAGGGGCCACAGGTATTCAACACCTGCAAGGGTGACTGGCTTTGAAGCTATTTTGGAACATTATTCCACTGTACCTGATTTTCAAACTGCATTAAAACTGAAGTTTATTTATCTCAGGAGAACTATTTCATCAATTTCTATTTTCTCCGCAGTGCTGCAAGAAATGATCTGTGTAAATGCTAAGATTAAGTCTTAAGTACTTTGTGGATGTTAAAAATCCCAAAGCCCTTCTGAAAAGAACAGTATTCTCATGCTCTTCTCAGACACCTCTTGTTTACAATGGCTGTAAATTGCCTGTGAGGGAAAAAAAGCACCAGTGTCATAAAACTCATGATAATGTATGTTATTTATGAGTATGCAAACATTTTAAAATTCATTACTTCTGGTGCAAGGGATGCTAGAACTTTACAAAAATCACTTCTACATGCATACATACTTTACGGATGCTAGAGACAGGTATCCAAAAAACAAAGTAAAATGGATGGCAAAACAGTTCTACATGCAGTGCTACCTAGAGTAAGGAGCTTTATCTAACACTGTATGTGAAGTTTAGATACTTTACACGATCACCTTTCAAGTTGTCAGATTTCCTAGGGGCTGATCTTCTGGCATAAGACATGAAAGGATTTTTGCTCCTAGTGTGAATTCCAGATATGACTCCAATTACAATGAGTCTAACATTCTGAGCCACAGTACTGCCCTTCAGATCTCTGTTTGACTCAAGAGCTTTGTCTTATGAACAAGGAGAACCATGCAAAGCAAGAAAGCTGTGGAGACTGTGAATTATCCTGCCCAAGTCTAGAATCATGGAACCATGATATTAGAAGATAAATAAATCATGTACTAGCTACAGGGCAATCCTTCTTTTAGTATCATGGGATCAAGACCATTTTCCCAGCATGAGCTTCCTAAGGAAAAACCTTATTTATTTTCAGAACTAGTTCACTCTGGTTCAGAAATTGTTATGGGTGGGGTCTGTTTTCCCAGTGCAATGCTTTGTCAAATAAAGACTAAGAAAATACAAATAATATATATATTTTTTTCCTTAAACTGTATTTTTAACTTCAAGCACAGGCAAGTTAAAGTTACCTATGTAACAGGATATTCCTTAAATTTCTAATTCCATAATTCTTCTGAATTGTTTATATGTGTATGTGCACTTTTTAAATTTGCTTTTTATTCAAAGCAGTGAATCCTATTCTATGACATCAGAATGTTTCTCATAGTTACATATATATATGGAGATTTATTTCCAGCACCTCATGCATTTAATACCAGATTAAGCAACGGCTATTTTTCTCTGTACAATATTGTGCTCAAGGGAGACACTGCCAGTTGGTTTTGCATAGATAAATGATGGCAGGGCTTAGGAATTTGATTTGATTTTTATTGTCTCTAGTGAGTTCTGCACATTGTTCTGTTGTCCTGTCTATTCTGTCACCACTCAAGCTCTACTCCATCCATTCACTGAAGTCCCAGTCTCCTCAACTACTTTTCAGAGCTCTGCTCTAAGTTTTAATTTATCCAGCCTAACCAATTCAGATTCCTGCACCAGTATCTCTCAGCTGCTGCTCCAGATTGCTATCATTTTCAGTCCTCTTACTGGTTTCTTCTATCTTTTATGATGTGTCTATCTAATACCAGTCTCCTATTTCAAGGTACATCTTTCTCACATATCTGGTTTCTGACTTTTTCCTCCTGAACCACTTCTCATTAACTTAGAGTCACACTTTTCTGCCTTTTTTCCTTGTGCTAATGACAGACACCTTTTTTTTTTATTATTATTTCAGAGGATCATTCAATTTTTCCTCCTGATTTTGTTCCTGATACTTCAATATTGTTTCTGCATTTCTAGG
>PPHD01020657.1:0-13565 GCA_002909625.1 Bambusicola thoracicus | reverse complement strand
CCCCCCAAAAAAAAAAAAAAAAAAAAAAAAGAATTGGTCCCAGTTAATGCTGGAAAGAGATGTATTTATAGAAGCCATTAATCTCGTTTTACGATACATCAGGAAGCACTTGAGATACTGCTAATTATATACAGCAGACACTGTAAGGTTTCAGTCCTTCTGTTTTTGTTGCTCTGGCATAGAACTTTTGAAGCTTTGAAGAATTCATCTGTACCTGGTAGAAAAAAATATTTGGTCTTTGTAGAATCCTGCCTGAGTTGTGTGACTCACCTGGCAGCCTCCGTATTGTGTTTGGAGATGTGGGAAATAACAACACGCTTCCAGTCGAAAGTGCTTGTCTTATTCCCCCTTCCTCAACGTGGGAAGCTACCAGGAAAGTTCATATAAGTCTGCACCAA
Source organism: Bambusicola thoracicus (assembly GCA_002909625.1). Taxonomy (NCBI): domain Eukaryota; kingdom Metazoa; phylum Chordata; class Aves; order Galliformes; family Phasianidae; genus Bambusicola; species Bambusicola thoracicus. Next base: position 13,167 of record PPHD01020657.1, on the reverse strand, counting down.
AACTGCATGCTCAGAGTAGGCGAGTAATAGTTATGCAAGAACCACCGTTGTGCATAGCCGTCAGTAATTATTTACCAGTGCTAATGAGAGAAATGTGTATATGAAATTCCATTGACTTCAGAAAGGCACCAACTTAAATCAATTGAATCAACATTACTTTTATTTCTCAGAGCTGGTTGCCATGGCTGTTGTTGTCACAGTTCTGCCTGTCCTTTAGCTGGCATTACGTGTTGGGCTCAGCCTGCGGTCCGCGTTGCTCTGATGGAGTCTGACACAGCCTCACTGAGTGGATGTGCAGGGAGGAAGGGTGGCGGCTGTGGGATGCAGACACTTGTTTTCTCATCTGCCATCAGGGTTGGGTCTCATGTGGCTTTGTACAGCCGTGTCATTGTTATTTATTCTCATATGCTTGTGATGTGCACAACTGCTAGAGTGGGTTGACTTTCTGACTGTGATTCGTTTGGCGTTTCATTGTATATGGTGGACCTGTCTGGAGGTACTTTTGAGGTGTCTTTCAGTTTGTTTTTTTTTTCCAGAGCACAGAAGCTGAGCACCATGAATAATGAAGCTGATATCAGGAAGAAACTTGAGGTGTAGAAGACATAGCGGAAATCACTGGTTATATCCACCAGGAGACCTGAAATAGAAACCACAGCTTGGTTGAAGAGAGGATACGTGGTAAAGGCAACTGTAATGACATTTATATAAATGTTAAATCTAACCGGTTCAGGAAAATACCCTGTACAAAAGATAAGCATTCATAAATGAGTTAAGATTTCTGCAGATTCTAAAGCTTGTTTGTAGTCATTTCTCCAGCGGTGTTTCTGTTTCTGTGAAAAGTATTTTCCAGTGCTCAGAGAAATCAGGAAAGGAAGGAAATTGTAACTTTTTCTCTGAGTACTGATTGATTTTTTTACTCATCAGAGGACCTCTGTGTCACTGCCACTTTCTGGGTTTGGGAACGAGTGACCTTAGTACAACCCAGGTCAGAAAACAGAACAAATAAATAAAGAAATCTTTCCAAGATTGACATATTTGAGCCTCTATACTGAAAACTCATAACAGTGTGAGAAAATTTCACAGCACAGTGGGCATTATAACTAACTTTGAGTGCCTCAATGAAAAACATTTAGAAGAATGATAGTCAAGTGAGTATTTTAACACTAACTAGAGATAGAAGGGCAAAAGTTATTCAGGTAAAATATATAATGCCTCCTCAACAGGTTGCTCATTTATATATGGAAATATTGGAGATTTTTTATCTCCAACAAGAAATTGAGCTTATCTTGCTGTACTTTGTTTCCATAGAATCACAGAATGGTTTGGATTGGAAGGGACCTTTAGGATCTAGTCCCAAACCCCTGCTGTAGGCAGGGACACTTCCCTCTACCAGGTTGCTCACAGCCCCATCCAGCCTGGACTTGAATGCTTCCAAGGAGGGGGCATTCACAGCTTCACTGGACAACCTGCTCCAGTATCTCGCCACCCTCACAGTAAAGAATTTCTTCCTGATATCTAGTTTAAATCTACCCTACTCCAGTTTAAAACCATTTCCCCTCATCCTGTCGCTACATGCCCCTGTAAAAAGTCCCTCCCCAGCTTTCCTGTAGGCCCCCTCCTTATTGGGGACGCTGCTATAGCGTCTCCTCAGAGCCTTCTCTTCTCCAGGCTGAAGATCCCCAGCTCTCAGTTTTGCCCATCTGCCATAGACATCCAAGACTTTTTCTGCACTTTGAGAAAAGCAACTAACACGTTTTGCCTGGGAATGACATGACATATAGTGCATATGATCCCATTCTTAGAACAGATAGTTGCTTTCCTGCTGGATGGGACACAGTTCAGTGCCTGGAGAAGAGAACTAAAACCAGTCACACTCAGGTTTGCACTTTGTCAGTCTTTTGAATTTGCTGCTGTACTGCAGGAGCAAGTACTTCTTGGACAAGTCATTCAGTGGTTTTTAGGGTGAACTGTGAAATCTGTGAGTAATTTACTAGATATGAGGCCATGACTAGTTTCCTTTCTGGAGTGAATACACTCCAGAACCAGGAAGAACAATGAGCAGAAGGAGCTTTTACTATAAGCCTCTTCAATTATGTAGCACTGGTAATACTTCCGATCACAGTAGATGTATGGATGTTTGCAATTTCTTGAGACTTCATAGATAAATCAGTGCATACTAGGAAAGCAGTGAGAGTTTTATGACAGCACAATCCTACTACTGTAATTCCTCTCTGTGCTCTGCCACTCAGAGGGAAAGGAGTTCTCATTGCTGTCATGCCTATTGAAGCTGCCTGCCAAATGTGCAACTTTTTCACTGTCTGCTGTTGCTTCAGAGAGACTTGGGCAGCTACAGAAATTATCCTTGTTCAGCTGTAAGAAGGGCATTCCTTTCTGACTCTTCCTTTTATATTGCTCCCTCTGCATAACTCAGCTGCCTGCATGGACTTGGAAACTCATTAATTCCTCTTCAGTATGCTCCCAAACACTTGTCATCAGTGTCTAAAAAACTTGTTTTTCTCCAATCTGCTTTAATAGCTTTTCTCACCAGTCAGAGGGGGTCCAATGAGGAGAGTGATGCTCTCCAGGATGGTGAAGAGCCCTAGAGCACTTGAGAACCTGTCCATCTCCACCACATCCATCAGCACCTGAAATGTGAGGGCCCCAATGCCACTCATGGCTATGCTGAGGATGACGCAGTAGAAGATGAGCATGCTGAATTCGGCTGAGATGACACAAATGAAATTGCTCAGCCCACAGAGGAGCACAGCCAGGCTGTACAGGTAGATGCGTCTCCCTGTGAAGATTGTTTGTCCTGAGAGCAGCCCTGTCAGGGGGCGTATGAAGATGTTGATGAATCCAATAATGGAGATGAGAAGGGCTGCCCTGCGTTCATCCACCCCATTCTGGATGGCATAAGGTACAAGATAGACATGGGGTAACACAAACCCCATCATCATCCATGTCACTCCAATCGTGTAAATCTGGTACCCTTTGTTTTGACAGAAGATATCAAAAGCCAGGTACTTCTGCAGTGCCTGGAAACATGCGATCTTCCTGGTTTGTTCCTGGAGCTTTAGGTGAGGAGAAGATGCTCCATTGGACAGCTGAGCCTCTTCTGCTCTTCTCCCTGGCTCCTCTCCTGGACTGGGAAGCTGCAGTAGTGATCCCAGTGCAAACTTCACTGGTCTCATAACAGCTCCACAAACACAACAGTTCAACAGTATTCCTCCAAAGATGAGAAAAGTATTTCTCCAGCCCATCTCATCCAGCAGGTATTGAGAAAGAAGCGGCCACAGTGTCAAACCAATAGAGACACCGGTGGATGCCATGGCATTGGCCAGCGTTCGCCACCGCACAAAGTAGTAGCCCAGTGCAGTCACTCCTGCCTGGAAGCTGAAGCATGACCCCAGACCTAAAGATAAGAATGAAAGAGAAAACAACAGCACGTGATCTTTCTGCAGTGTCTTACAAGGTAAAAGAGCCCAAAACCCTGGTGTACCCACAGATGACTTCATCACAACCCTCAGTAATTAAGGATCAGTAATCCCAAATGAGGGGCAAAGAAGGATGTTGTGTATACTTTAAATTCCCCATGTTCTCAGGAGTACTGAATACACTGCTCTAAGCTGATGTTTGAGCCATACTGCCATGCCCATGATTGTTCTGAAGTTCTAGGGAACAATTACCAGGACTTGGTTTTAAACTGCATTCAGCAGGAAGAGTTGCTTTCCTGACACTTTCATCAGGTTTCAGGGAGTTAATTATTGTTTATCTCTGTGCTGTACACAGAGCTTAGCTTGCAAGAGTCAACAGGTTTGGTCTCAAAGTGATCTGGCTTCACAAATTAATTTCTCTTTGTTAGAAAAATAGCGTGGGTTGAAAAACAATTACATAGGAGAAATATTTGGAAAAGTTCCCATCTGTTACTTCTGTTCAAAACCAACATAATATTTGGTTAGAGAAAGATAACTCACATCTCCCCAGACTGGGAGTGTTGAAGTCCATGCCCAGGGAATTTGTGAAGGATGCTATCCCAACATTGCACTTCAAGACGGAAAAAAAATCCCCTCTTCAAAGGCAAAAGGCTGTGAAGCTCCTAAGGAGAACAGATGTCTTTGCTCTCCACGGCACCCTCAGAGACCTGTAGCCTTTTCCAGGGAGAAGCATGTTGATATGAGCTGGCTGGGTGAGGTGTGTGTTAAAGGGGTGTGAAGGGCAAACCTATCCAGTGTGCAGTTCCCAGTGAGCTGTGGGACTTTGATTTATTCTATTTCACAGCTAAGTGAAAAATGTGAGTGCTTAGTCCGGACTTTTAACACTTCCCAGTACAGCAGCTGGATTTTGCTGCTGTTCCTTGTACTTACCAGTGACGAGGCCAGCTGTTAGGTAAAGTTGGCTGAGGGACTTGCAGAAGGAGCTGGACACCATGCCCACACTGCTGAGCAGCCCTCCCACCATGACAGCAAACCTGCAGCCAAAGCGCTTCACAAGGATGCTGCACAGAGGCCCTGGGAGCAGTCAAAGAAATAAAATAAAAAGAAAGCCATTAGGGAGGAAAGAATTGTTTTGTGGGTGCTAGAATGCTGCAGTTATCAAACAATTTAGGCTAGAGAGCCTGCATTGTCCCAGCAGTGAAATTTAAGGAAGGAACCAGAAGTAGAAAATGCATTTCCTGATTGTCTGAAGAGCTTGGTCAGCTTGTTAGTTGAAGGGAGTTCACCTGTGATCTGCTTGGGTTTTGGTCATGAAATAGAATTCCTAAGCTTCCCTGTGAGTGGTAGTAGGTAAAAATCTTGGAAATCTGTTCTCACGTTGTATCAGTTCTACAGATAATTTGGAAAAGGATAGGACCTGAATTTCCATGCACCTGAGTAAGAAATGCTGAACGGGGTGTTATTTCTGCTCACATATTTCCACTCTCATTTCACTGTGTTTTTCAAATATTCAGCCACAAAAGACTGTACATTGTCCTTGGTGTGCTGCTGCATAGGTGAAATTCCCTGCAAGAGAGGGCAGATCGACTCTGGGGCTCTGGGATGGGAGAAAAAGAGGGACTGTCCTTGAGGGGGATAATTTGAAAATTGCTAGAGAGGCACATGCATGTTTGCATTGGAATCAGTCTAAGCTTCAGGCTGTGGCATCCATAAGCTCCAGCTTATGGAGCTGTCTTGAAAGTCATCTCTCCATGAGAACAGTACAATGTTGTTGTCAGTACAGCTCTTTCCAAATGTCTGTCTTAGCATACCTGGCCAGGGTGGGTAGGCACGACGACCCAAGCCTCCATGCAGGTGTGCACATCCCTGCTCTTGCTCCAACCCCACAAGACCTGGGTGATCCTAGTAGAGCAGAAATATGGGTCTTGTGCACATGTGTTGCTTGCAGGCTTTTCTAAGTAGGTGTTACGCTATTTCATCAGCAAAACCAATGGGCTGATAGACATGGAGGCATGTGATTAAGATTAGTTGGTTCTTTAATTTTCATGGGCTGTTCATTGGTGAGTTCTGTGAGAGTGGGGTAAATTACAGGTTGCTAATGTCATGGATTTGGGGAGAGGATGAGGATAGTTCAGACATGCAGACTGCCAATGGGAAATGTTTCTCTCTGCATGTTCTGGTAGAGGAGGCTTTGATGACAGCTTCATTTTGTGTTTCTGCCAGGATCCGCATTGTTTTCCAGGCTTTATTACTATTTTTTTTCCTCCTCCTAACACTTAAAATTGTGTAAGCAAATTCAAAAAGACTGCAGGCTTCAGAATTAGGAATCACACAGAGTGGGGAAAATAACCTGTGCAATATTTGTGACCTAAAACAAGACTTGGTTTGAAATAAAATCCGCATAATCAAGCAAGCAGTCGGACGTTATGAACGTTAGGACTGTAACTGTGTGTATTTTGATCAGCTTGGGAGATTTTCACCTTGGACTTCGACTGACCTTTGAAAAAGTATTCATCAAGCTCAGCAAACTAGTGACTGCATTATTTTCCAACAAAACTGCTGCATTTGTACTACTGTGAGTCTGGAGAGTTATATTTGCAATGGCCTTACAAATTCTGTTAGTGCATGTGATCACCATGAGGCTATTCTTTCCTTGTGTAATTAATCCCTTTTGGATCTATATTGGCTGTCTTTATATTAACTTTCACTGCGGTCCCAGCCTCCCACAAAACAATTACTTCATTATTGAAGACAGAATTGATATTTCCTTACAGATGCTGCCAGACTTGTCTTTCCTAGGCATGTTGGGACTGAGCTGCTTTTCGGACCATGCCCAGGGCCACTCGATTCTGTTCTTTTCCTTCCCACTAACAGCAACCAGACCTTTGGTCATGCCCGGTAGCTTCCCAAGTCAAACAGCCACGGCACCGCTCTGTTTCTGTTGAACTTCAGTGCCGATTCCTTCTGTAGCTGATTTGCCTGAGGTCTTTCCTTCTGTGCCTTGCAACTCTGGGCCGAGCTGCTTCTGCTAAGGTGCAAACTTTCCCCCATGTCCAGCTCTCAGCTAAGTATTACACAGTGAGACCTAACCTGCTGCAGCCATCACATCAGCATGACTCAGGGTTCTGCTTTTTTTTTTTTTCCCCCCCATACTGCTGTGTCACCTTTCAGCAATATTGGAAGAGGGCAAGTATGAACTAAGGGAAGTAGCTCAGGTACATGGGAGTCATTATACACTTTGCTAGTTGGAGTTCACATGGACTGTTTAACCCACAAGCATGGGAGCTGCATGAGGAGGAGCCAGCAGCAGTATGAACAGTTTACTGGAAAGCCCTCGAGCTGCTGGGTGTGTTTTACTCTCCTATGCAGAAATATCAGTCTGGATGGAGCTCGAGGTGCCCTGTCCTATGCAACTCCCACACTTTCTTTGGGGAAGAAACAGTGCTTAGTGTTCCTGGGGTGATTCACTCCCTTGTCCTCAAAGCAGCACCCTCCGTCCAGCCCCTTCAGCTCCAGGGTGCTGCTTAGCCCAAGTTCTGCATTAAACCAGCTGTGTGATACCTGCTTGCTGCACACTGTGCCACTGCCCAAGGAGTTGCTCTCAGCCCTGACCCTCAGCTGGTGGCCTGGGGGAGCAGAGCTGGCATGTGGAAGGAGATGGAAGAAAGTACCCAAGGTCCAGCACTACCTGCCAGCTTATTTAAAAATAACTGTGAAAAATAACTAAGTTCTCATTGTTCTGGAGAAGCTGGGCTGAGAAAGAGATTCACCTTCCTCGTTTTGGTTATCTCTTAAGAGTGGTGGATGGGAACTCAGTATCTGTGGACACTTGGTGCTGGGCCCTGTGGGCATGGAAGTAGCTGGGAGGTGCCTTGCACTGCCGAGCAGCCTGCCCAGACCTCGCTGTCCCTTCCTCCTCAGGGAAATGCTGAGTACCCTCGCAAGGCCCTGCGTCCACTCTGGAGCCACAGGAGGCAGCGGAGGGCATCCCTATGGCCTCTACTTACCACCTGCGTGCAGCACAGCAACCATGATGGAGGGGAACCACGACGTCTCGCTGTTGGTGGCCTGGAACTCATTCTGGAGGTCAGTGAAGAAGACGCCGATGCAGGAGGGGAAGCCCAGCGTTAGCCCTTGCAGCACCACTGCGGCCACCAGGACCATCCATGCCCATCCCTGGTCCTGGACTTTGGCAGCTCCTCGTGCTGCTGTTCCACCTTGGGCCATGGCTTCTTTCTGCTCGCAGGCAGCCTGCTGGAGAAGGGAGTGCAGCTACCATGCAGCCCTCAGCCCAGGGAGTGGACCTACGGAGACAAGGGCTGCGGGTATTCCCTGCGCTCGGAGGTACCACCGTGTCCCAAGCCCTTGGCAGTGCACACTCTGGACCTCTTGTTCTGCATTTCTTCCAGGACCTCCCTTCCTTTCCTCTGCAGGATCCTGGCAGATTGCTCGAGAACTGACTGCCTTCCCCTTTTATATTGCACAAGACAGTGAGCACAGCCAGGTACAGAACGGGACCACACCTCCCTTGAGGTATGAACTGGCCTTACCCAGTTCCGCCCTTATTCTCCCTTTCACCTGCTTTCATCATACAGAGTCCCCTTGCTGGCAATTGCTAAGGTCACCAAGTCCTCACACTGAGAGGAGTGAGCAAAAAACTCTGCAAATGCCAAGAAAAATAGAAACATAAAGCTTGCATGTGGCAGCATACAGTTGTACTGCACATACAGTTCAAATCGCTAGTGTTGAAAAAACATTTTTGAAGTCACTGATGAATTAGGATCCAGCGATCTCAGGTACGCGTTTGCTTCATCTCGGTTTAGGTCTGGAGCTGCTTCTGAGAGATCCCAGGTTTGCTTTCTGTGAGATCAGCAGCATGAAACAACGAGAGCGTTTCACGTGAATAAAGGCACAAAACAAATCTTTGGCAGCTGGACAAGCTCAGGAAAAGCACCCGTAAGGTTTGCGCCGCACAGTATTTATTTAGCACTCGACTAATGTCCTTCCCCTACAACAATAGCTACAACTGAGCACTGTGTGCAGCTTTAAAAATGAATAATAACTTGTTCTTGCTCATTATTTCAAGCTCGCCATGGCAACACGCTCAGAATCAGTTCCATACCTGGGGCTGGACCAGGCCTGGCGATGCGAGGGGCTGAAGCGCAGCGCGGGTGGCTCATCGTGGCGTGCTGAGTGCTTCTGCTTCAGCAGTGCCCAAAAGCTCCGATGAAGTCTTTTGCAACATTAACCTCAGCATCATTCTGTAAACAGGGCTGCTGTGCCGGCTGGCTTGCAGCCAGGGAAAAAAGGGCTGCAAGCAGAGGGGGCCCGTGGGAAGGGGCTCTCACATGCAAATCATGGTGGTGGTGCTCAGCACACTTTAATCCTTTGTTCACTTTAGCTGGGTGCAGATAATGCAACTAATTCAAGTGCTTGTCTCTCTGGTGTGAATTTGCTGGATGACAGCCTAAAACCTCTCCCTGGCAACAGCAAACCCAAAAAAAAAGGCAGAAGCACAGCTCCTCTCTGTTGCCAGCCACCCTGTCCAATGTCTGAGTGCATACAGCAGCAGATTTCTGCAGCTCAGGCTCACTGGGGAGAGCAGAGCCCGAGGGTCACACACTTGCCATGGCTTTTGCCTGCCGCTGGCTGCAGGGCAGTGTATCCCCACAGCCTCCGAACCTTCGGCATCAGCCAGGCCTCAGGCTGTGAGCAGCTCCAGGATGCGCAGCCAGCTGCCAGGTGGCCCCTCACTGCCTTCTGCCTGCGTAGAGTGAAGGGAGTGGGTTTGTTCAGCACTCAGTTGGCCGTGCCTGCTGAATGGCTCCGCAAAAATGGCTTTTAACTTTCTGAGTGCAAATGTGTCAGGCTGCTGCATGTTCTGGTGTGGCCGTGTTGTCCTCAGCCTGCTCCTCAGTCGTGTGAGACCGGGACCAGTGAAAGTAGAGGCGGATTCCCACAAGCTCGAATGCTTGTCTCATGCTGATTGTGCCTGGACTTGGACTGGGGCTCACAGCAAGACACACGTGGGTGCTTACTGCAAACTGTGTTGGAGCCAAACTGGTCAGCAGTGCTGCCTGCCCCAGCTCATGACATTGCTGGAGATGGTTGTGTGTCCAGGTGGTTCCAGTCTCTGCTCCAGCCACTCTCTTTGGTTTCTCTCTTTCAGCTCTGAATGTCGTTTTTCCTGCAGTGACCCTCAAGAATCTGGGTTCAAGCTTTACTGGATTTCCTTTGGGCAGAGCAGCAGCTCTGGAGCTGTTCCTTATGGCAGCACGTAAGGAGTGCCCGAACAGTGCTTGTCCCCCATTCCCGTGCCCCAGTCTCCCTCAGTTGTGATGGGGGACCTGCAGCTGCTGCGATGAGAGCACACAGCAGGGCTGCTGGTGGCTCTGTGTGCATTCACGTGGGGCATTTACACAGCTTCCCTCCTCGGAAAACCTTTACATTCAGCCTGCAGATGACGACGGTATCTATACGTCAGGCTCAGTGAGAACTGGCAGCTGGTGGGCACCCCTGTGGGAGGAAGAGCAGCCCAATTCTTGTCCAAAACTTCTCACAGGGTCACAGCAGCAGGAGGAGAAAGCAGGAGTGCAGATAAGGGGAGGCTCTGAGCCCAAAGGATACCTATGGCTGGGAGCAGAGAGGGCAGCAGGAGGAAAGGTTCTCTACCTTTAACATAGTTCATACTACATTAACTGCATCCTGCTGCATGGCGTGCAGCATCCTCCTGCTGCCCCACTTCAGCCCGGTGTGAGCTGGGCACGTGTTTATGAATGTAAAATAGGCTGTGTGCACAGAGGCAAGATGTTTACTGTAAGCGGAGCCGGGCAGTAAAGTTCTGTGGGGGGTCACTCTGTGTCTGTTGGGGGTAGGAAAGCCAGGCACTTCTCTTGGTAAACACCTCTATGAGGGACTTTTTAAGTTCATTTTCATCCTGTGTTTTGTGCCAGGTGACTTTCTCAAGATCACAGCATTGTTCCCACCTCCCCCTGCAAAGGGTATCTATCAGAGCCCTGCTGGCACTGATAGGTCCTAATTAGGCTGAGCAGCCTCATCTGACTTGACTCCCCTCCCCCACACTCTCCCCACCTATTTTGATTCCCAGTTGCGTTTAAGCCTGGCTCCTTGCCTAGCACAGCCTTTGGGCAGATGTCCCAGTACTATCCCTATTCTCTTGCCTTGGTCTCAGCTCTGCCTGACTGCCCTGAGCTCATCAGTTACCAAGAACAAGGTGGAGTACCAGGTGGGATACCCATTTGGGGGGGTCAAAAATGACTCTCACCCAGTACTGAAGATGTTGGCTTGGAGATAGGAAATGGGAATTGGAGTGACTGATGTCAGTGGTGCAAGTGCTGACAACTTCCATTGGCTTGAAGGAATTTGGCAAGATTCAGCTTGCCCTGGTGAGTGACTGCATATGGTTCTCCTGCATGCTGGCCCTTGCCCTCCTGACTCCTGCATTCCTCCCCATGCAGCCTATGACTGTCCTGTGTGTGTCGAGGGTGTCTGGTGTCCAGAAGGATGGCTTCAGAGCCCAGTCTGAGAAAGATGTGCTTGGGCACCTTCATGCTGGAGGTGACTCTCGCTCTTATTAATGGTGAGTTAATGACTGACTGCTTGAATGAGGTGTAAATCCCACTGCTGTTAGCTGTGTGGTAGGTGCAGACAGGGAAACAGCCCTGTTCTGGAATGATGGTAAATAGGTGTTGCTCTCTTTTTGGGATGCCTCCTTGCCCTAGTACCTGGCAGCCCTCCCAGCACTGGCCCTATTTCCTTTACATTGGGTTGTGCATAGTTCAGGTCCGGCAGCTTCCCTTCTTGGTCTCAGCTGCAGCATAGGGATGATTTGAACCTTCACTGCTGGTTCATTTTATCTCTTTTCCTGTTAATAGTTTCTCATTATGACACAGTATTCCGTATGGGGTGCAGCTCCCTGTGTCCTTGGATAAGGTGGATAAGAGGTTGAGGGTGAATGGCCAGAATTTATGGGGGATGATTTTGAGAGAGCCAGAAGGCTTTCATGCTCCAGCTAGCAAGGATGAAGCTTTGGCCATGCTGCCTTTTCTTCTCCCCCTATTTCCCTGCTCCTCCTGCCCACACGCAGAAGTGTTGCAGTGTTTGCCATTGTGATTCCTGGGAAAGGGACTGAAACTCTTCACCATGCTGGGAAATGCAGGTCACTGTGTGCCTGGGGTTGTGTTTTTGGACATGGGGGCAGAAACTGCAAAATGTGATCTCTACCTTGTGTTTTATGGGCAGAAGCCCTTGGTTTGGCAAATACAACCATACTGTTCTTACTTCCCATGTGTTTCTTTGCATTTACATTTAAGATGAAAACTCATGGCAATATTAGGATGGGGGTGGCTGTTCATTAGATATTTCCCAGCCCTTTAGAGTCCCATTTGACTGCTTTTCTCATTTAGAGCCTGGCTTTCTGATTGTACACGCAGCAGATTGGTGCTATCCTGCTGCCTGAGGGTGATTGGTAGGGGACTGCACCTTTCTTTGCTGTGATTTGGAGAAACCAACGTGTTTCTCCAGCCCCGGAGGGATCAGGTATTTCAGGGGTTATTTGCCAGGATAAAAGTTGGGTTAAATCTTCAGTGACAGTTTAAAAACCAGATCTAGGTGGAAGGATGTGACTAAGGTCCTTATTTCCCAAACAAGTCAGCAAGCTGGGTTACAAATATTTATGAGCCTTCAATCTGCAAATAGACGCGACTTTGCCCGGGGTGCAGGAGAGTGTGAGCAGCAGGCCGAGGCACAGTTACGCGAAAACCAAGACAGCGCGTGGGCACTGAGATGCGCTCATGGCTGTAGGCAGAGCTCTGTCATCTCCTGGACTTGCAGAGAAGAGAAATGCAGCTGTGGTTTCCACTCCCCTTTGCTGGAGCCGTAGGCCATGAATTTGGGTGCTGACAGATGCCTCAACTAAGCTGCAGCCCTGTCTGGCATGGAGATACAGGGGTGGGCCAAGAAGGCTTGAAGGTGTTGTCCTGAAGCAACTGGAGTGGTTCAGCTGTGGTTGGCTTGGCTGTGATTTCTGCTCTCTGCTTATGCCCATATGCTCCCCTCGCATGACACCATGTGGTGAGTGTCTCATGGTGCACAGCTGTGGTGCCAAGCCCTGCTTTGGGGATGTGCCAGCCCTCCCTGCTCAGCTGCTTTATGGCAGCCTCAGAGCAGCTGCAGTGGGCAGCAACAAACTCTGGTTCAAAGTAAGATTAAGTTCATGCAAGTTTCCCCACTGTTTACTCATCCTTTCCTCCTCCTTTCCCCTCCCTGTGTCAGGCCTGAATCATTGCTGTTATCTAAATTCTGGCATCACCAAATCTTGACAACATGTTGTCTCTTTGCCTCCCTGCTATTTGCCCATCACAGGGCACCTCTGTTTCACACATTTATGAGCTGCAGTGCTCTGTAAACAGGAAAATAACTAAATCTCAGCTAATCCCCAGGTTTGCTAACACCACAAACATGGGGAATGCTGTGGCATTCAGGGTGGAGGTAACAGATCAACTATTTTAAATACTCCCCCGAGGTTTCAGAGCCAACTCTGCGTGCCCGGAGCAATCTCCCTCAGCTGACAGTTGTCTGCTCAGAACACCTGGGAAGCTCTTTAGAAACAGCACTGTTTTTTGTTCTCACACTTGTTCTGCATTTGTCTTGGTGGTAGCAAGAATTGCTGTGCTTTTCCCTTCTCCTTCAGTGGGAAAGTGGAGAACTGCTT
>PPHD01020656.1:0-13565 GCA_002909625.1 Bambusicola thoracicus | reverse complement strand
TTTTTTCACACCTGTGATTCGTATTTACCTCTGGTCCCTCAACAAAGGAAGTTAATATATTTTTTCATCACATACTAATGTCAGTTTAAAGCAGCTAAAATATTTTTATTATTATTAAACAATCTTCAATTTTAAAATGAATTATTTCTTACGAAGAATGTTGGATTCAGAGATTTTGCACTGTGTACAACAGAGTTTGTGACAACAGGACTCACTGTGAAGAGATGAATAATTCAGCTTTCATAAAACTTTGCATGCTTCTGCAACTATCTACTGATTGAGCTCTCCTTTCAGCATATAAATATATGCTGTATGTCTGTAGTGTCTGTACTGCAGTAGGATCTGGTGGCCAGTATTGTATGCTGGCCAGCCACAATATCATTTGACAAAGAACAGTTTAATAGGAAACAAACCAGAAACACTGAATTATTCCACTAGTTAGCCAGTAGAAGTGAACAATTTTACTTTGTGACTTATTCTTGCTAGATTAGAGTGAGTGATCTAGGCTTAGTGGCCTTTATTTCCATTTTACCAAGACCTTAAACTACATAGACCTAATTTCCATATTTTGTAGTTAACACATTCTTTGACTTTAGTGAAACAGCATTTGTTGCAACCCCTACCAATAGGTTTAGACGATCAGTACAGAATGCCACTCAAATGTTCTTGGATAGGAATATCATCCCTAATAATCAAACTTGATACACATACTGGTTCTTTGGCATGTCTGTCATCATGGCCATCTGTTAGGGTGGAATTGTGCCTACTAACAAGGAGATATGCCAGTTTTAACATGATATAGGTGCCATCAAAACGCAAGTAACAAAGGAAATGCTCTAGAATATGGCAATGATCAGTATTTTTCAAAAAGATCCTCTGGGTAGCAACCTGTTAAGTATATTATATTGATGTCTATGAACATTAAAACCTTTGGTTGACTTTTCTGTCTCAGTCCACCCTGTTTGGGTGCCTATCTTCATGCAACAGCATCAGGTCTTGGCATTCTGTGCTTGCCGAAGGAAACATACATCTATCTTGCTCATTTACCATCAAAAGCTAATTACATTAAATAACCTAATTTGAAGGTTAAATGGCAATAAACTGAAAACTGACTTTACATCTTTAAAAATCTGAATTGATAGCAGTATTGTACTTCAAAAAATAACACACAATCTTAACTACTGTCCTTAAAAATGTCTTTGAAGAGTATCCTTTACTAACAGTTCTGGCAAAACCCATGACTCAGAACCACTTCTACTGCCTAATGTTGATAGCAGAATGATTTTTCCTATAGTCTTTGTGCTACTGCATCATCTTCAGAAACATAAAAGGTACCCTACTGGAACAGAAGGTGGTCTGTCTAATTCAAACTGCCTCTAGAAACAGATTTAATTTACTAAGAACAAGAGAACCTGGCTACCTTCTGCAATTCATTCCCCAGCAGTCCCCAAGCATGCACATGGATTAGGAATGTTAGCAAGTATATCACCTTAGTATCATTTACAGATCTATTGCCCGTGAATTTGTCCAATCTCTTTCTGAACCTGCTGATACTGTCTTAATTCATAGGCTCCTGTGTCATCAGATTCACAAAGTTCACTGTTGTGGTAATATGTCTTAAATTGTTCTTTTCCCACTTTCCTCTAGTATTGCAGGATTTGAGGAGCAACTTTTGACTTTTTTGACTAGCTTCAAGATTTTGTAAGCCTGTGTCATCCTCCTCCTCAGCTCTCTCTTTAGAAAATAGAGGAGACCTATGTTTTTGTCTAATGCCATAAGATAGCAGCTCCCTTGACCACGTTAGCTGACTTTCTTCGCTTGTGGAGATCAGAGCTGCACAGAGTACTCAAGATCTGAGTGGAGTGAGGTTTCATAAATGGCAAAGTGAGAGTTTCTGTATTGTTTTAAAAACTGTAATGACTTCTGTGATCCACTGAAAAAGATCTTTAGATGTGGTTAGATCCAGTCTTATGCAATTGGATGATTGTCTTTGGTGCTCAGATAAATCTATACATTTTCACTGAAATAGGGCTGCTTGGTACTTCTGACTTTCACTGTACATAAAGGGACATGCTGTGTTTCCCCTGTGATAATGTAGCTCTGTTTTAAATCACATAATAATAATAATGAAAGGCTCCACAATATGAGCATACACATAATTTATAATATTAGACAGTCTATGATATATATATATATACAGCTGCACAGGTGCAAAGGATTTTTCAGTCAACCATAAACCAAATGCAAACTTTCTCTTCTTGAGAACCTACTTAAAGATGCTCAGCAATGTTTTAGGTAACCGTAAAAGATTAGATAAAAAATGTTTGATACTATTTTGCTCATCAAAGTTTTCTACAATAAACTTCACACCATTTTCACTTGAACAATCCGCTAGTCTGCTAGCAGAATTTCTGTGTCAATCAAATTATATCTCTGAGAATGCTCGTGGCTGCGTAGTGTCAGTGCTTTGTATAGGCCTGAACCTGTAGCCAACTGAGTCATAAGAAGCCTCTGGTTCTGATTTGTTTCTTAACCTGATGCCAGCTCTGGCTGACACATCTTCTCATTCTTTTTCAGCTCCCTAAGTTACTGGATAGACAATTTCTTTGCAACAGGTGAGCCTCTTTCAGCCAGTGTAGCAGCTGGGGCACATGAGCGTGTATTAATGGCACCTGAAACATGCCAGACTCTCAGTTTCACAGATGATTGTTCTTCTCCCAGCTTGGCTTTCCAAGATGATGCCACTGTGCCAGTGCTCAAAGGAGAAGACCTGCTGTCTCCTCTGTTTTGCTTGGCTACACTTCTGGAGAAGAGAAATATATATCACTGATAAAATTGTATTCACTTTTAAGTCTTACACTCCTCTTGGTAAGAAAATTGATTTTCAGGGTAAATAGCATCCTCCCGATTTCCGGGGTTCTCTGAATCTTAGCGCTTCTGTATCCACTTCAGGCTTAACCATCCGATTTGCCAAACACGATGACAATTTAAGACAAAAAAAAAAAACATTTGTTTTACCATTGTTTTCACCTGTATGTTGAATAGGTAATAAAACAAAGTTTCTGACATGGTCCCTAAAACTTTTAACACAATTAAGCACAATTAAACAATTGAAATATGATAAATTGCACAATAAACTCTTAATATCTATAATCTCTGATATTACAAATGCTGAATATAACTACTCTTCCCTGGCACATCTGTCTAATTTCAACTTTTCATAGCATACCTAATGTTGAAAAAATAGGATGAAGCAAAATATCATAACCTTTTATTACTTAATGAATCTGTTTGAAGCCCAGAATTTGCAAGATGGTATTTGCTGATGCACAAACCTGTTTTTGCAATGAAACCACATTCCCAAGGAGAAAAAGAAAAGCTGTCTGCAGGCATGGGAAAAGCAGCAAATTCACGATGCCAACAGGCACATCAAAGAATGGGAAAATACTCTGTTTTACTAATATATGTATGTATCAACAGCCTACAAAACTGTTTTTGTCAAACTGATCTATCATTGTCCAAGGAATTATTGGTGGAAACTTAAGCTATGCTGTATATAGCTGTAATAAAGACTGACAGTTGCACAGTTTCAGGAAGAAAAATTACATCAAAAGGTCTTCTCTCACCTAAGTGTGAATATCATGACATCAAGTCAAAATGACTGTCCACTGGAACTAACATACCATAGAAATGAGTGTGATAGATTACTGAGAAGATTGTCAGAGGCCTGAAGGAAAGGCACTGGTATTCCTAATGGTGATTTTCTGTGTTTAGTGTGTCTATACTCAGTTCAGATTGTACTCTAAAAAATCAAGTGACATCAGCAGTAGGAGATATTTACCTTTCTGTATGAAAATGTATAAGGCTGAGCAGTAGCACATAGTAGAAAGAGCAAGGGGAATTTTTTTTTTCTGATCTGATTCAGACTTTGGCTTGCTGAATGCTGTATCACAGACTGTTAAAAGAAAGACCCTTTACTCCCAGGACTAATGAAAACAAAGCCTGTGGAATACAGCCTAACTGCTGTTTTCATTGTATCTCATGAACAGAAAATGTGAAATTGCGCAATAAAAGGGTGTGCCACTAAATTGCATTTTCAGTCATAAATAAATAGGATGTGAGCTCTGTTTTATCACAGTTGACATCAGGGTAAACTTGAAGAGCATCATCAAAGAGTGCATGATTCATTTGAATATGTTCACATTCCATATATATGTATCTATATATGTGCGTGTGTAGTATATATGTTACACATTTATATATACACATGTATACACACATGTGGAGTTCATGAGTCTGAGGAAAGACAGAAAGAGAAATAAAAGTGATTTTAACCTTTAAAATGAAGAGTATGACCCTAAGCTACTGATCATTCTACCCTGAATTTTAACAGCATAAAATATAGCATAATAAGCTGCCAAGTGCATTAACTATGGATTTTTGATTGGAAATGGGAGAGGGGAGAGAAGAAATCTCATTGTGCATCCTTCATTATTTTAATTAATAAGGAATGAAATAGAAGACAAACTCAGTGTCCAAATAACAATGGACATTTGATGCTTATTTCTGTGACTGTGGTAGATCTCTATATTCATAAAACAGGAAGTAATGTTTTTGTTTTCTTCCTAGAGGTCTCCTACACAATCTGAGTATTGAATGGATTCACTTCCAAGTTGAAAATACAATCTTGTTTCATATACTTGGCACTTGTTTTGCTTAAAAATCAATTGTACAAGTCGCAGTGTAACAAAATACATATAGCTGGAGCGTAGTCTTCACTTCAGCTCCTATTGTTTTGCATGAAAAATGCATTGACTATAGTATTACGAGAGCAAATGTGCTGTATGCTGAAAAATTCTGTCACTTTCTATTAGCTGTAAATTATCGACTAGTATAAACCCTAATTTCATTTGTCACATTCTGTTGCATTGCTGCTCTTCCTTGTTCCCATTCTGTCATTCTGGCAGGCCCACTCTGCCCCAGGTATCACGGCATCGCCATCTGCACCCGACATCTGTCTCTCTATTGATCACACGGGTTTAGCACTTGATCAAACAGAGCACGACAGAATACATCTCTTTTTGCAGTACTGCCAATGCCAACTGCTGCATGAAATCTATTACAAAAGCATTCTTTTACCTAGTTTCTGAAACTGCAAATAGGTTTCTTCTCTTTTAAAAACATCTTGTTGTTGCTTTTTTTCTTTAACTGTCCATCATTTATTGCAGAGGAAAGGAGAAAACAATAGGCAGGAAAAAAACAAACAAACAAACAAGACCAGGATTTTTATTCAAGAATTTGCAAACTAAGACTTTAGGCTACCTGAATTTAGATTATTTATTGATAGAAATGGAGATGCTAATTCACAGTTTGGTAGTAAACATAAATTTATCATTTTGCTGGGAGATGATGATACAAAACAGACTACATCAGAAGGTACTAAACAGGCACAATGGAGATTCAAGCATGATGTGTGGGGAGCCTTAGCTGTCTTCAGTTTAGATGGCTGACGCCAGCAAGTGACTTGGAGACCTCAGAAAGGTACACAACAACTCACTGCTCAATCAGCCTACAAAAAAATTAGTGCATTTGAGGACTGATCTGGCATGCTGACCTGGAGGAGAGACAACAGGAAATTCTTGGCACTGGAGTATGTATGAAATCAAATCTCATTCTCTAAATGAGATACCCATAATGAGGTCTGTGCACCAGAGGAGGTGTCTCCATTCTTTTGTGAGCAGGAGCAAAGAGTTTCTGAGCACAAGCACATAAACAAGCACTAATGACTCTTTAAAATACTAAGAAGATATGCACTATATTTTGCTTAGGTATTTGTACTGTTGAAGTGATATGAGAATGTAGGATAATCCAAGATGGTCACCGCACAGGCTTTAACACAGCTATACCAGTTGTACAAGCAGAGCATTTGGCTTCTTTCTGGGTACAAACAGGAAAAAACAAAGTCTCAGGCTCACAGTGTTCTTTCACAAAATAGTCTGCTACTAATTATGACACTAGAGGGAAATAAGATCACTTAAAACTTCATAAAATCAATCATATAATCATAGAATGGCTTAGGTTGGAGGGGACCTTAAAGATTATCTAGTTCCGATGCCCCCGCTATAGGCAGGGCTGCCAGCTCAGGATCCCATCCAACCTGGCCTTGAATGCCTCCAGAGATGGGACATCCACAACCTCTCTAGGCAGCCTGTTCCAGCGCCTTAACACCCTCTGAGTAAAATATTTCCTCCTAATATCTAACCTAAATCTACCCTTTTAGTTTAAAGTAATTCCACCTTGTCCTGTCACTATCAGATCATGTAAAAAGTTGGTCTCCCTCCTACTTGTAAGCTGCTTTCAAGTACTAGAAGGCCACAATGAGATCTCCCTGGATCCTTCCCTTCCCCAAGCTAAACAAGTCTAGTCCTCTCAACCTTTCTTCATAGGAGAGATGCTCTAGCCCTCTCATCATCTTAGTGGCTCTCCTCTGGACACGCTCTAACAGAATCCCAAGAAGGACTCGTGGACGCTACTTGTGGCTGGCCTCCACCTTGACATAGTGTCATTGACAACAACCCTCTGGCTGTGACCGTCCAACCAATTCTTTACCCACCAAACAGTCCAGCCTTCAAATCCATCTCTCTTCAATTTAGAGATAAGGATGTGGAGTGGAGCCATGTCAAAGGCCTTAAATTAAGCTTCTTCATCAGACAAATATTCAGCATAGGTGTAGGTGGTATTATGGGTCAATTGTCTTGAAGACAAATTATCATGCAATTAACAAGCTACAATGTAAGTTGTATCCTTGCAGAACAGCTCAAAATTGTGGTTAAGAAAAAATATTGTTCAGAAAATTTGTGAAATTCCAGAAGTATGTCTGGTTACAAAGGCCTTATAATAACTTTAGCAAACAGGGTGCTCTCTCACTGCTTAATGAACTTAAGTTTGCTATTGCCATTCATTTTATGAGTTCTGTTAAGTACTTCAGCGGTTACTACCACCAAAACGAATGAGGCATACGAGGCTTATAAATTAAATTATGTGCTACAGAAATCACAAGAACAATACATCTGCTTCTCAGATATACTATTATGGATTAACAGTATATAGGAATCTTACGATAACATCAGCATGCTTTCCACAAGTGGATAACACATTTCTGTCAGTTATAGTGTATTTTATATTCACTGGGTAAACAAAAAGGGCATGAACTTTTTGAAAACAAATGCTAACTTTCTACTTGCAAACTATTCAGCAATCCAGTAGTCACATGCTGTTTTCTTTATTTATGCTTTCTTTCAAAATTATGCTGAAAAAATATTCATTGTTATGTGCAATCAGATTTAAAAAAACCCAAACACACACAACAAAACACTATGAATGTTAAAAGACTATTTTCCTTGTTTCAACTGGCAGTATTAGTTACAATGCAGGAATTAGACCGGCATCTAGCAATGTATTATTCATTAGATTTTTTTGTAGCCAAATACATTAGAGTATATAGTTATACCAACAAATTAATATTTTAGAGCTAATTGAAATTGTTCTTCCTATAAAGATTAAGCTTCTTCCCACCCTACACACTTCAGTCATTAAAATAACACTTTTAATGCCTTGTCTAAATGATGTCTCACATTAATGCAAAGCTATATTAAAGCACTCAAATGACCAGTTCTTTTGTAATGCATTCTATATGATCAGACACTGGGTCAAAGCTGGGCAGTGTGTATGAAGTGGTATCAAGTGGAAGCTAATTAAAATATATTCTGTATAGAACTTTACAGAAAAAAGAGAACAGTAATCATCAGAAGGTAGAGTCTGAAAATGGCATTTCTGAAAGGCTTGCAATATGATTTATTCTATTTGCATGAAGATACTTTTTGGAATAAAGGCTTAAGAAGATGGCAAGAATACTTCAGTTACAAAGTACATTGTTTCATTCCCCACAGTCTCAGTGATAACCTGATTCTGGTTTGTTCAAAACATAATTTTAGAGTGTTTATGTTTGTTTACAGAAATAGAATTGATACACCTTTCTCAAAATCAACTTTTAAAAAAACACAACAACAAAACAGAATACAGCATTTTCATGCATAAATCAAGACAAATGTTTGATTCAACTTTTCAATTATGGAATTCAATTTCAATTATAAGAATTTTGATTCAAAAAATAATGTACCTAAGAGAGTAACTAGTAATTGAACCCGAAAAGAGATAAATCTCACTTCTTTTATCAGAGTAAGTTCACCCCCCTAAATCAATCAAATCTGTCTCTTTCTACAACAAAACCCACAAAATACATTTCCTTTTTTTTTTTTTTTTTTTTTTTTAATGACCTGCAACCCAAGTTTTACAATACAAAAGTTGACTCTTCCTAAGATAACTGAACCATTCTTTCCTCTATTTTACTTTTACTGATTTGGGGAAGGAGAAATAAATACGGCAAAGGGTGACATTCTCTTAATATCTCCATGTTACCCCAGAGGAAAGACTTTCATCAGATGCTGCCATTTCGTGCTCAAATGTAGGTAGACTGGTGGGGGCAGCTACAGCCAAGCTTGCTGAGTTAGCAAGAGACAATTAGACTGCATTTGTTCAGGCTTTGGTCATTTTGTCAGATAAGGCATCAATCCCTCTTATCCACTGACTTATCTCTTTTTTCTTTTTAAATATGAATTTCAGGGATGTGGGTGTTAAGAAGATGGATGAAGCATTTTCTAAGGATAAGATGTGGAGGGGTAGAAAGATCTTTTGTCTGATCTAGTGCAGTAATTCTTATAGATTTAAAAAAAAATCACAGAATGAACCTTTTAGTCCCATTCAGTTTGCTGAATTTACTATATCTATATACAGCAGTGCAAGCAGAAACATTGATTTTTCTTTTTCCTCAAAATAACTTATTTATATTAATTACTAATCTATATAATATCCTTTTCTGTGTCTTTAGTCTGGTTGTGATAGACCTCTCCAGTCAGTTCATGGACTGGTAATGGTAAGCATGCATTTTTTAGGAGCCCTGTGACAAGCTTTTTTCCCTTTCTTTACCTCTCTTCTTCATTTTTGTTATTTGTGGATTATTTTGATATGGGCTTAATTACAAGTCTTCCAAGAATGGGAATTTGCACTTGTACTCTCACTCCTGTGCTACAGGTGTGGTGCTTCATGCAGAAGATACGTCTGTATTGCACTAGAACCACTCATCCTATTTCAAGCAAATATATGCTGGTTCATTTGAGTTTAAATAGGTAAAACTTAACCATGGTAAGAGGGAAAGTGGCACTCCTGTATTTTTGTGGGAGCCCTAGCTAGGTGCTCAGTCAGTGCTTGCTGCTGCTGTGATAGGCCAAAGCAGAGTGTTCCGAGCTTCTGTCCCAACACCTAACTTAGCTTCAGCCATTGCACTGTAGCCTTGTCAGGAAGAAAGAGTTGAAATTAGTTTTTCCTTTTGTTTGGAAAAATATTTCCCAAAACAAGGTGGTTTTTTTTTTTTTTTTTTTTTTTCTTTCTTTTTTTTCCTAGGGGAGGTTTTCTTTTCTCTCTCCTCAGCAGCACCAACCAGTCTCTCACACACTAACACAAAATGGGTTCGCAGTCACCTGGCAGCATAATCCCAAGCCTAAAGGAAGTTTGTTTATGTCCCTGAGTCTGCCCACCCTACGACCATGGCCATAAATCATATTCTAGCCTTTGGTAGCTTAAAGAAGGGTCTTATTAGCTTAGACCAGAATCTGGTTTTAACATCTATGTGAAAGAAAGAAACAAACAAACAAATACACTGCAGGGATTCATCAATCCTCTCTAGCACATATACAGCTTAAGTACGTCCTCAATGCAGTACCTTTGATAACCTGGCAAACCACCCCTTTATCTTACGAATCTCAAGTGCTATTAGCATACAAGGCTCATGTGCTGAGAATCAGGTGAGATTGCAAGAATTTTTACACTATCTCTGCTTTAGTGTAACCATGCTTTAATCTCTAACGAGAATCAGAACCTGCTTGTAAAATGCCAATAAGTGATTCTGTCTCACCTAAGATCTAAGAGCATAGCAAGAGGTACAGAAAACACGGCAGCAGAACTGAGAGGAGGGTGACAAAATAATTCAAACACATTTTCACTGATTTTAGGGCTGGAAGAAATTGTTGCAGCTATCAACTGTGGCTTCCTGCATGCTGCACAGCTTAGAATTTGCCCAGTAATTGTGGGAACGTCTTGCACTCCACAGTCTGTGGTCAGATTTTACCTTTTCAAAGAGTATGCAGTTTCTATTAAAATAAACAAAATGATAGACAATATAACACATTTGAAGTATCCCAAGGACTTATCAATCAGTGTTTAAAAAGTGCATTAACTTCCAGTAAGAGCTCTTTTTGGAATCCAGCCTTTGGCCTTTGGATACTCTTATATCTTTAGTGCCAGGTGGGAGAGCTATTACAGCAGGAGGGGGAGATAGCACTAGATATTGGGATGCAAATATATGTTGTTTGAAAAATACCAATATAAATTAGAGATTTTTGAAATTACATAAAAGACTAGATTTTTGGATGTTCTCCAGTAAAAATATTTAACAAAACTATTGTTTTCAGCGATCTATACAGCGTCCATAAGGATCCTGTTTATGTGGTAAGAGTAACTTTAATCCTGAAAGAAATCTTTAGATTAGTCGAACTATCAGAGACACAACTAGTCTGCCTCTCTCCAGTCCAAGTGATAGGTAGAAAATACAACATGCTGCAAAGATGCAAGTATTTTTTTTTCAATTCTGCAAAGGGAATTACATATAACATATGTTGTTAGCTTTCATTTTCCCTCCAGCCTGAACTTCCAGGTGAAAATGCCATTTTATAGTAAATTGTTTCTTGAAATTCATTACTGACACTTATTTAGTCAGTAGATGGTCAATATGCTACAAGGTCCATAATGTAGATGACCTTGTGAGATAGTGAAAGTAAAGGAAAAGAATATAAAGGATCACAAATGCAGAACTTATTTGGAGTAAACTTTTGTAAAAATACATGTTGACATAAACTTATAAAACTAGCAAGAATTTCTGTGTGCATACCTTTACTGTCATTCAGACACTGTTGCAGGCTTCCAAATAATCAAAATTAACAAGAAGTGAAAGGAAAGGAGACTGTCAATAACAGCGTAAGATTTAAAACTGAAAACTATGCTACAGAAAATGCTGGGATTTGAGTGACTAATCTTCAGATTAACCCCTATGGCTCACTCAGAGATCGTTGCATGAAATACAAACAGCTATTACATCAGCTTTACAAGTGCAGATGAAGCTCATGGTGGTCAAACTAAAAGCAACATACTTCAGAAACATGTAGGGTTTTTTTCCCGAGGATGTAGGACAGCAGATACATATCAACGTTCTGTGCAGAGCTTTAAAGATTAACAAATCTTGTATTTCTTTTACTTGTAGCTTCAGATCATGTCATACCAGACAAGCTCTTTATTTTCTGAGTACATCCTTCAACACTAAGAGCAGTGCTGTCTCTTTGAATTCCACTTATCCATAACAAATAAAAATTAGCAAACAAAATACATGAGTACTATGTGTTGGCTGTAAAAATGTTATGATCATTTTAGTTACTGCTGGATGTATTAGTTTATTAAAATATTAGTACTGGTTAATGCTCTCTATGAGAAACACAGGACAGCTGCTCTTCAGATTCTTATGCGAAGAAATAGGTAAGTAATTTTTCTTCTTTTAAAATTTTCCTTCTTTTACGTTTGCAAAGCCTGAGCTTTTAATTTAAAAAATCCAAGGCAGACCAGGTAATAAACAGATTACTTGATTATGAAAAAATTACAATTCTTTTCTCGGTTTTAATGTATGAATGTGTACATTTTACAGCCTTTGGCTTTCATTATGAAATGAATATAATATGAAAATTCCATAAACGCAATTAGTTGCTGCTTCATTTCTGGATTAGATCATCACTAGAGAGATAAAATTACAAACTAAATCCTATTTTCAAGTGCTCTGGACGAAATCTGGGGTAACTGAATAGCTTAAGTGCATCTGAGCATAGAAAATCTTAGTAGCGCACTGGTTTTACATATGTCCAAAAAGAAGGCTAAAACTGTGCTAGTCCAGTAAGAAGTACCTTGCAGCAATAGTGCCAAATGTGGGCACTCTTCACTGCTCATCAGTCTGCTTCCCACCCCTTGCACTACACATGTGTCAGCACGCTCGCTCCAAAGCAGTGTGCTTCATAACTGTGATCCCCCCATCAGAAAGCTTATCAAGCAAACACCCCAAAAGGGAATTGGTGCAGAAATGGCAATATGCAAAGAAGTGGAAATTGCTTCTGTTGAACATGAAGAAAAAAACAATTGGAATATGTAGGAATAAAATACATGCCAAAAAAACAGAAAGCACGGTCTATTCTGTGTTATTTGGGCCAGCAAGGGTGAGATGGAAAATATCTTCAGCAAAGCAAGGGTACAGAGCTGGGAAACAGTGGAATTTTGATGAGATATAAATTTTGTTTCCTGTATTTGTTAAATACATCTGGACATACTACAGATAAATTTAACAACTTAGTTAATAACACATTGAAAAATATATATTTTAGGATCTGTTTTTTGTCATTGATACCTTACATAAAACACTGTATTTCTTATTTAGTATTAGGAACCGAGATTCCCCAAAGGATTAACTTGGAATTATTGATTAAAATAGGGAGGTGGAGTGTGAAAAGGAATCATTCTTGGGAAAAATATTTCACAAACGATGGCAGATTAAAAGAAAAATTAATTTCTGAAAACAACATTTAGCAATTTGGGAAGAGATGTAGAGAGATGTAGATCAAATGATGGTAAGACAGACTTTCTAAAGTGCATTAATGCCCTACTGTCAGAAGTCAGATCTCCTTGGCCATCAGCCCATTACCAGGAACTTAATCCTGTGACCTCTGACACCAGTGATTTAAGTATCCATATTTTCTTGAATGGCACAGAGTAATGTAAGACTAAGTAACTTGTTAAAATGGAAATTAAGGCTTATTCCTTGCAGTTTTGCCCAGTGGCTTTTGTTTGCTTTTCTAACGAATGCCTATTAGATCAGAACATGTCTTGTTTGTCTGACCTTGACCTGCTGGGCTACACAGGTGTGTAACAGATAGCCACGAGTACAGCCAGGATTAGGGATGCTTACTGAAACTCCAGATTACTTGTTTGACTCACATGGAAAAGCAGTCTGTATTTTTCCCCGATTAAAGCATCAGGGAATTCCACTTCAGTGGTGTGTAAAATTTTTATAAACTGTTCAAAAAACGGCATTATCATTATGGTAGTCAGACTGTAAAAGATTGGCTTAAATGTGCTCATCTGTGTTTCTTTTCTTTTTTTTTTTTTTCTTCCCTTCTAAATATCTTCATATAAATGTCTTTCTCATTCGATGTTTTTATCCGTACATGACTCATTTGCCTTTGTGCATGTATGTAAAATCTCCCCAGCCCCCACAGGAACCTTTCTGTGCATGCGAAGTGCAGGTTATTTACTAACATGCTCACTGGGATTTTGGCAAAATGAGCATTGATGATTTTAGA
>PPHD01020655.1:0-12500 GCA_002909625.1 Bambusicola thoracicus | reverse complement strand
GGAGCAACACGGTCAAAAATAGCACATCAAACTTCCAAACAGAACAGAAACTTTAAAGGCAGAAAAAGAAGTGGCTTTAAGCCATTTGTGGGCACGTTTTGGAGTCTGTGTGCCTCCGTGGTTTCTAGTGGCAAGACCTCAACACAAGGCATGTTCATCTTTGCTTCTGTTTGCTGACCCTTTGCAAGCTGGTGAAAGAGTTTGTTATCTTTAAAGGGACTTTAGAGAGTATCAGAGTGCACTGCTCTGCTGCTGGTACACTATTTTACGTTGTTGTCTGCTGTGCATCGAACTACTACCACTGAGCCCTTGCAACTTGTCAGAGCCTAGGGGCCAAAAGACCTCCTTCCTTCCATCATTGACTCCTTGGGCATTCCTGAAAATGCTACCAAGGAGAACACGGCAGACTTGAAATGAAATCCTGCTGAACTGATGAGGAATTGCTGTGAGTTAGCCTTGTCCGTTCTACCGTGGTTATTTAGATGTGGGTGTCAAGAAAACAAGATTTGCATGACATAATTAAGAGGCATGGCAAAGCCCTTCAGGAGAGATCATCTCTGGAAGCACTGGAATCCTCCATTCTCTATTCCTTCTCTTAGTCTGGGACAAGGACTTGCAAAAAATACTCACATTGTGGTAATGCTGTCTTCATTGTCTTAGGTATATGTAGAAGAAGAAAGACATCAAAAGAATAAAAAGTCATGAGATCTGAAGATAAATCCTTGCTTGGTGGATTTATACACATAACATATGCATACTGTAGTACAGTCGTCCTTACAATTTGAACTGATTTAAGAATCTCTTACAGCTTTTACTACTGTGGAAAAGATGCTGCAGATGCTGCAGGCATTTTTGTACCTCAAGCAATTGTTTCTTGTGATGAAGGCGAGCCCCCAGCCATGCATGGACTTTCAGAACCCGGATGAAAGTTTTTAAAACAAGCAGTGGCACACTGCTCAGCGTCACGCCTGCCTGTACAATCAGACGCTGGGAGAGCTGAGTGCAGCAGTGAGCAGTGACACTGCAGGCACGGAGGGTGCTGCATTCAGGGGATTCCCCAGGCTGGAAGCACCCTGTGGGTGCCCTCTGGGGACCTCAGGCCTGGGCCTCTGCCTCATCACAAAAAGCTTTAGTGGTGCAGATGTCGTTCTTGGTGATGCGTAAGTGCGTATGTTTGACCTGCCCACTGCTCAGGTTCGCAGCGGTGTGGGCCGTTTGCCTTTCTCTCCCATGGAGTTTGGGAGTCGTTTGGTGTGCAACCAACTCTGCGTGGGAGAAATCGTGCAGCAGCAGGGGGTCCTCTTTGTTCAGAGCTTTACGCCGCACCACTGTAGGTGATGCTGAGTTGCTGGGGATGCTGGGACAGCTGCTGCCCACTTGCTGCCTCGAGGGCTTTTGGTGCTCACCATCACATACAGCGACAATTAATATCGTTCCCTTATTTCCGTCTTCCTTCTCTTGCGGTAACATAGGCGCATATGCATATTCATAAACAAGTGTATATATATATACACACACACGCACACACATCTCAGGGTGAGATGGTTGCTTGCAGTGAGGAGAGGCGCTGCCATTAAGCTGGGAACAAACCGCTCACCCCACTGCCTGGTATTTTGGCTTTTCTTTTCTCCCTCCTCTCAGTGTGGGGAGAGCAGTAAAGCCTGTGTGGACCGATTGTGAGGGGCTCTGCTGGAATTTGGCAGGCCGGGGGCTTGGAGAGAAGCCCCATGCTGACTCCTATTCAGCGGGCCAGTTTTCCGCGAGCTTTGGAAGTTTCACTCAGCCGTGCACTCAATGGCTTCACAAAGCTGATTACAAGCTTCAGCGCATTCCTGAAGGAGCCAAAAGCGACGCAGGTGCAAACGAGCCGAGGGAGCCCCTGATCCCGGTGACAGAATGGGACAAGCTGGGAAAGGCTCGGACCACACAAATCCAGGGCTCACCAGGCAGCAGCGAGCGGCCTTGGGAACCGCGGATCATTATTCGCTCCATTCAGCGGGAGCTCAGCAGCGGCCGCGGGCCTGCCCGGGTCTGGGGAGACTCCGGGGCTCTCGGCCCGGGCCCCCCCTCCCCACCCACCGCGCGGCTCTCCCCTCGGGGCTGGCTCGCAGGACCCCACCGTCCTTTTCTTGCTGCCCCAGCACAAAGTGATGCCCCTCTCTTCCCCCTTCGCGTCGCAGTTCCCTTCCCCACCAAACACTGTGCTTAAGGATCTGCCTGGAAACTCAGTGGAGAAAACGCTGAAGTGGCAGCCTTCCTCTCACCCCGAGCATCCCTACTTGCACCCCATTTTGCAGAGCGCTCTTAATTCTGGAGGGACACCACCCCCGCCCCCCCACCTACGGCCGAGCCGCCCCGTTCCCACGAACAAAGCTCCCACAGAGCTCTTTCCGATGAGCGGAGCCCCGAGGGATGGCAAGGAGCTGGGGGGGCTCTGCGTTGATTTCCTTTAATTCGGGGTTCCTGGGGGAGGGGTGGTCTCTCCTCTCTCTCTCCCTCGTTCCTCTCCCCGGGCCGATCGGAGAAGCGGCACTTTTCTCGGCCGCGAAATTACCGCCGGCCCTTCCCCGCTATCAATTACCGGGAACCGGCCCTTCCCGTGGAGCGGAGACATAATCAAAGGGTTTTCGGGCGGGGGGAGCGCGGACGGCCGAGCGCACAATGCGGAGCGGGGCTGCGCGCTGCTGCCCGCTGGTTTCATATGCAAATGGCGAGCTGCCTCCCGGTTATCATTATGGTTTTACGGCGCGTTTTTCTTTTTTCTTTTCTCTCTTTCTTTTTTCTTTCTTTCTCTCTTTTTTTTTTTTTTTTTTTTTTTTTTAATGTTATTACTGTGCCGGGGTTTTGATAGCCACATGCACTCCCCTTCCCTTTCAGCGAGGTTTCCTTGGCGATCAGCCACGCCGTTTCTTCCCCGGGCTCGCACCCTCCTGCCCCAGCGGCTGCCCCACGGCCGCGCTCATTGCGCCCTATGGGGACGAGCGCTGCGCCGCAGCCCGCGGCATTAAAGCGATCCCGGCAAAGGCGGAGCTGCGCGGAGCTGCGCGGGGCGCACCGCCCGCGAGCTCTGCTTGGCAGAAAGGTGCAGCTCGCCGATGTTCTTTTGTCTGATAACTAATTCAAGTTAATGCGATCTTTATGTAAAGCTAACAGCGGATAATTGTCTATTTTCTCGCCAACAATCTCCATCACAATCACTTATCTGGAAACCTGCGGTTGTATTAATCGTTATATTCCCCGAGATAAGCGTCTCTCGAATTATCAGTAAACACTGGAGGGAAATTAAACAAACTCCAGAGCCACTTCAGCTTCCTCTGCGGCTTTTAACCCTCTTCTCCGGGGGCGGGGGGGAGAGGGGGCACGAAGGGAAAAAAAAAAACAACCCACACTGAAAAGAGCCCTGCAAAGCGAGGGGGGTGAAGCAGAGAAGGGCCCGCACTTTGGGGTAATTTTGGGGATGCCCGTTTCCTGCACGGTCCCCCGGCCGCTATTCACGTGGGGGTCGGTGCTCTCCCCCCGCCCACCCCCCACCCCGAGGACACCGTGGGCAATTCGCGTTAAACGTGTAAAGAAGCGCGTGGGGCGCTGCGGGGGAAAGCGAGCGGCGGGGAAGGAACGCGCGGGGACATCACGCAGAATTCGCTCGGCTCCGGGTCTGCCGCACGGGGAGGAGAGTGGGGCTTCCTCCTGCGGATCTCCGCGTTAAGCACAATTATTGGCAATATTTAGAGCGGAGAGCGATCCGAGCCCCAGGAGGGGAACGAGGAGCGCGAGAGAGCGGAACTGCCGTGGGAATACGCTCCGCCGCTCAGATCCCAGCAGTTCCGCGAGGTGTCGGGAAATTATGGCAAATTGTGCCGGAGCCCCTCCAGGGAAAACACGCGTGTACGACAAAGGTTTTATCTTTTTGAGATGGAGTCAAAACATCGGTGTCAAGTGAAATTCATTTTCGGGGCGCTGCCGCGTGTGTGTTTACCCGCGAGGAAAAAAGAAAACCGAAGCCCGAAAGCGTGACGTTTCGGTGGGGAATTTCGGGCGGCAGAGTTTCCAACTTCTTCGGGAAGAACGGGGGAGTGCTGCTGCCCCCGGCACTCCCACCCCCAATCCTTCCACCACGACCCCCCCCGGCCCCAATGGGCAGCTGAGCTTTGCCTCCGCGTTCTGCGTTTAGCCGCGGTGGGGGCGAAGGGGGGGGGGGGGGTTCCCATCTCCGGAGATCATTACGAACGTTCCCTAAAAACATTCGGGCACAGAGCGGGCACCGCGGGATTTTCAAACCCGCCGCTGCGATGTGCTTTATTTCGAGTCGTGTTGTGATTTTAGCGAGCGAACTTTTTTGATTCGCGGAGGTTCCCGATGGCACAGCTCCCATCTGAGCCGTGGGGGATGGGAGAAAAGAAAGTCAACGCTCCCAAACGCACACCAGGCGTAACACCGCTACAAAACGCACAACCTCCTGTTCGCAGTTGGTGTGTGAAGGCACAGTATATCCAAATGCGATCAGTGCCTCTTAAAACAATTTTTTTTTTTTTCCTGCAACTGCTTCGGTTGTAGGGCTCTTTCTCTTGAGCTGAAAGTTCCCAGGGCAGCTTTTTCTTACGGCATTTGCGAACCATCCCACTTCATCTCTCACCTGAATCTTGTCATCTGTGCCATCTTGAAGTGATCTGCGAACAATGCTGGTCCCTTGGACAGCCCAAGCTGGTCAATCAGGCAGAACAGACTATGCAAATGGAATGGAAAGGCGAAGCGATGGAGAACAGTGGCCCCCATTGTCTTGGGAATTTCAAAGCGAAGCCCAGCTGCAGCGGGCGTTGCTGTCTCGGACCCTTGGTTGCTACTCTAATGTCATCATCGCAAAACATCACATTTTGAAAACTCTACAGGCTGAATGCATGAGCAGCCCTCCGCGGAGATTTCACTTCTCCGTCGCATCTTTCGGAGTCACCAAAAAATAGTATTTAAAAAGAAAAAAAATAAATAATAAAGGGAAAAAAGCCCTACGCAAGTGGGGACGGGGATCCACGTCGTCCGACACGATCCCCGATTCTCTGATGTCCTTTTCCTGGGTTCCCGCTCACTGCGGCAGAGCCGATGCAAAACGGCTTTTGCCACCTCCTGGCTGCATCGCCTCTCTTGGTGGGTTTAGAATCGGACCGGGTGGCGATTTAAGTTGCGTTTAACTTATTTCATGTCGGGTCTCTTTCAGGCGGTCTGATCAGCTAACCCCGAGGGAGCACCGGTGTGAGCGGGCAGTGAAGCGTTTATTCCCAGTCGCACCCCAAACTTCAGACACGAGGGGTTTTAAAGGAGTCAGGCAGCGCCTCTGCGAGTAATTAACACACAGCTAAGGGGGATCTTACGGGTCCGTTCGGGGTTTTATTGAACTCCCGGTTCCGGAGCACCTTTCTGCTATTGTCCCCCCCCGGCCCCGCTCCGGCCCCGGCCCCGCAGTGAGCCCCGGCGTGGGGAATTCGCCTTCGCCGCGGCAGCGCTGCGCTCTGTCGGGTGATTAATGCGCATTTTTCAAGCGGCTAAAGCAGTGCCCGTGTTTCACTTCTCGTTTCTTTTCATTTCCTTTTGTCTGTAGGTGACATTTGCGATCACCATGTGGTGAGCAGAGAAAACTCCCCTTTCCTCCACCCTCCTGTCAGGAGCCCTCGCTCGGGGAGCAGAGGTCTCTCAAAGCGCTGGGGGTTACCTTTCCCACCCCCGCTACCTCCTGTCTCGCAGGAATTAGGGCATCAAAGGCTTCTTCTCCAACAACGGCTTTACTACAGCCATCGGGAGACGGACAGTGCGTCAGCCGAACTCGGACGCTCATAGATGGGGTGACCACACGTTTCTGTGGTCACACTTGAGTGCAGATGATCTGTAGCCCTCACCCAGGAACAGAGAAGAAAGGTTCACAGAGCTCTTCACTGAAAGAGCTAAGAAACTCTTAGTTACACTCTTTGCAGGACCGGGGATAATACAGGGTTTCTCCCTCATTCCTTAATCGAGTTCTTTCACTTCTAATGGGGTAAGGTATTCTGTAATAAAGTCACGTAAAAGTACAAAGGAAGAAGGAGAGATGGAATTTCTTAAAACCAGATAATTGCCCACTACAATTTGACTCGTTTCCTAAGTTTAAGTTTGCCCCTTTGCAAATGTGGTGTGTCTGTAAGAAGGAAACTTTGAGAGTTGCAAACAAAAGCAAAGAGAGGTTGAACAGAATGAGGCAAATAAATTACTGCAGAAGCGCCATGTGACCTTCCGCCTGGAAGTTTCTTTCCCTTTGCCAAACAGAGAACCTGAGACACATCTTTAGTTTTCCAAGGACAAGCTTGAGGTTGAAAGAAAAGCAATTTCCTGCTTCTGGTCAAATGAGGAACAGCGGCGACTCAGACTGCTCCTACTTCATGTAAATACTTAAATAACGATGATATGCTCTGTAAGCACTCTTTGCCTGCAGGTATAAGTTGGTAGAAGTCCACAAGACTTCCCATATCAGTTCACTACCTTAAAGTTTTACCTCCTACAAAGATCTATCATCTAGGCAGTCCTGGGCATGCCCCCTCTGTTCTTTGACCCCTTGAAAGCCAGAGGAAAAGCAATGTTGTGCAGCCAATGCCTACACAGGGCATAACAGCGATGCATGTGGCCATGGGCCAAATAATCTGTTGCTGTAAGTGGGTGTGTCTTCATCTGGAATCTCCTCTAATGCACCACCAGAAAGTTGTGGAGGAGGAGGATGTGGTGGTTTTCAGAGCTGTTCCACCTGCTGTGGAGGTGCTGCCATAGAGCTAGGTGGAGCCTGGGGTCCCTTCTGAGGACTCTGCAACTCCTGCATGGTTGTGAGATGGATAATGTCCCTCAGGTCCCGTATTGCCAGCTGGAGCAGCTGCTGACCTCATGCCCTGGAGATGGAGTGCCCAGAGCAGGGTTAGTCACCCTGTGTTCAGGCCCACTGTTCCCAGGCCCAGCTGATTCCTATCACCACAGATAAACAGGATTGGGCTCTGCCAGAACTGCAATGGTCCCAACTCTGCCCTCAGGAAGGATGCTGGGATTACAGTCATGTCCCCACAGTCAGGATGGCCAAACCCAGCTCCTCACCTTCTTTTCCTGTGGCCCCACGTCCCCCTGCCAACGTGAGATAATTGGGAATAATGGCAGCAACTCCCATGAGAGCAGAACTTTGCTTTTCTCTCACAGCTGGAACTTCTACCCCTTCCCCCCACCAGTCCCAGCGCTGGTATATTCAGCCACAGTTATCTCTGCTCGCGCACTGACTGTATTTTTCATGTTTATTATCAACCAATGCAGTGTAGTGCCATCTGGCACACGTGCACACAGGGGGGAAGAAAACCATACATTCAGGAAAATGGAGCATACAGAGTTTAGGTTTTGTTCTGTCTTGTTTTTTTCTTATTCTTCTAGTTTCAGTTGAAAATTATGCAGAAGGGATAGCTGAGCATTTCACACTTGTGAAAAATGATCGGAAATCCCAGTTATGAAATATAAAATGACTTGTGAGCAGTGATGCCAGGAAAGGACAAGAACATTCCTTCCACTGAAACACACTTTTATCTTTTCTTCTGTGTTTCACTTCACCTTGTGTTCAGATAAGGAAAAGAATTACTTTTGAAACGTTGCGCTATTTTTAACCAGGATTTTTTCTGGTCTTTCAAATTCCCTTTTTGACCAGAAGATATTTATTTTAGGCAAGCAACACATAAAAAACCTTCTAAGCACGAGAACACTGCGAGCCATGATGCAGTGCTTGAGACCTTTGCTGTTCTCACTGATGCCATGACAATAGGTGTGAAAATGCACCTCACCTACATAGTAGGTATAAAAACACATGTTGCGCTTTCCATGAAAGCTAGCACCTTGTTTCACAGGCAGATTTGTAGCAGTTGCATAATCAAAGCATGTTCATTACATGATCATTGATGCACTGTAAGATTATCAGTAGATTTTCTTGTGGAAAAAAAATACTACAAAGTATACCATAATTCTTGATATATTTTCTTGTTTTGTTGTGTTTTGTTTTTCCTTTTATTTTGTCTAATCGCTGTACTGGGATCTAAATCAGCAATCCTAGACCAACTATTGACTAAACTTTAGAAGAATCCCCTCAAATGCAAATTGCTGTCAGTTATTGTGTAACGTCTCCATCATGGAAAAACAAACCTTTGGGTATTTTCATTCAATTGAGATCCATGGCATTTTATTCATTTTTGTTTCATTTTTCAATTTTTCTGTTGTTTGCAAACTACCACAATTACTATTTAAAAAAATGTGTTTGGGGTACTTTTTTTTTTTTTTTTTCTAAATCAAAAGATACCTGTCAAAAACATGAAAGAAAGTAGTTACCTGGACAAAATTGTCAGCTAGTTAGATTTTCTTCAGAAAACACGTTTAACGGATATATATGCAGAGTGGTAAAACTCTTCTCCGATCCCGTTAAAATAGAGAGAGAGCCATTATTACGGTGCCTGTGTATGGAGCTAGATTCTGGTGTGACATCTGCTTAAAATTCAGTCTATCCTTTGCTCAAGCCCTGACCCAAGGCTAAGTGATGTCACTGAAATGACTTCAAGTGGGCTTTGGATCAAGGCCTTTTACACCACTGCCACTGGGATGGGAAAGCCCGTTTCTTCTATGTCTTTTGTCTCCTGTGAAATCAGATGCTTGGGGTTAATTTTACAGAAAGACATCCTATCTGAAGTATTTCTTACAAATGTAGCTTGATAGCAAAATAAAAACGCGCACTTACCACTGTGTTTCCATTCAATTTTGTTGTGGTGTTTTTTTTTTTTTTTTTTTTTTTTTGATGAATCGCATTTTACTTTTACATGTATGTGTTCGTTGCCTTATTTCTGGCAACAGAGCATTGCAATTTTTATGTAAATAACCGGCGAAAAGAGACTCTATTGTAAAATACAATGTATGACAAATTCATTGAAACAAGGAAAATAATTTAAATAATGGTTATTCAATAAATGTCAGGAAAGCAATCCCACACCTTCGCTGATCGGGGATGCTACGTAACTTGTAAGAAAGCAGTCAATGGAGACTTTTTACGCTGCAATACATGGAGCCTGCTCCAGTTGTTAAGCACATAATTACAAATGCAGCAAGTCTTACCGAAGAGGACCATATACAACCACAATTAAAACATCAAATCTCTCTGTGCTTTGTACAGCAATGTCTATGGGAGAATAAAAAGTATTTGTTGGAGGTTTTTTTTTTTTGGAGATGACTCAGATCTGTTCCAATTAAACCAAGCTTTAACTCTGAGAGCTGAAAAGCAAAGCAAGAAGAACTTCAACAAACTGTTAGAAGCTGTTTTACTCACAAGGTGATAAAATTGCTTTTAAGCATCTCCAGTAGAAGAGGTATAAAATCAACGGTCAGAATGCTAGAAGTATAAAGCAAAACACCTGTGTGTTGGTTGCATTAATTGGTAACAAAGTCAAGCTGAATCTACCCATCTCTTTGCTTCAGAAAGTATGAACTGCACAGGTCGAGTTGTTAAGAAAATTGTATCACATTTGGCCTTAGTTTAAACAGATTACAATTTCTCCATAAATACTGTTCAGCCGAATATTCAGAATCAATGTAATCTGGTTAAATAATCGATAATCAGTGATTTGGATAGAGGCAGAATCTCATTTCCATGTGTTGCGACTACCTTGTGCCGTTTACATGAGCTGAAAAGGCAGAACAGATTTCACTTAACAAACCATGTTTGAGAAGATGATATGAGCAGAAAAGAAGCACAATCATAATTAAATGACCCATCTAGATTATCCTATTATTGTTAGGTCATATAGATGTTGTGTAAGTGAAGCAATGTTTCTTTTAAGCTGTAAACGCTTTGAAAATTTTAAGGAATTCAAATGATTGAAAATGTTTTCCAGCTCACCTACTTTAATTGTCAAGTTTCGCCTCTGTTTTTCCCATTTATTCCTCTAACTCTCCTGAAGTGGCTTTCAAAACGCACAAGCGAGGATTTATTCTAAACTTCGTTGTAGCTGCTTCACTGTGGTTGTTCTGATCATTTCAGGGCAAATGTGACAGTTTAAACTAATGGCTGAATATCCATTGTGTTAGTGCTGTTTCCTGGTTATCTATTTATTATTTATTTCCTGCTTGTTCTATTGTTCCTTTCCTTACAAAGACTCCTGTTTGCTCTGATAAAATTCCTTATAACATGACTGAAACACCAAGGGTTGGGTAAAAGGGGCTCTCTGAACGATAACACAAAGAGCATATAAAGAATCCATCATAGCAGTCAGTAATATAATGCAATTTATTTTCACTAGACATCCTCTTCGCTACTGGATTAGTCACTTCACTAATGAGCAAATGACCCATAATTCACAGGAGTGGGATCTTAAAGTGCAGGTCTTTCCTTCCCCAGTGGAGATGAACTGTGTCCCACTCACCATTATGCCCTCATTTAATAGTTATGGCTCCTTCTCATGTTTCTTGGTCATTCCATCCATGGTGGGAGTTTCACGTGGGTGAAAAATGCAGGACCTGGTAGGAAAACAGATACCAGACTTCATATTTTTTACTGCTCCTGGGAATATTAAAAAAAAAAAAGCCTCTTGCATCTAGATTCCTCCAGGAGCCCATAAGCAGACAATGAACTGGTTTTAAAAAGCAATCTTTGTATGTCCTTATGCATTCAAGATGCTATTTTCTGCCACTATATACTAGACATCTTTCAAATTTATTGTCCAGATCTACTTTAGCATGACTTTAAGTTTAAAGAGAATTTATCAGGTCATTCACTGTATGAATGCAGCTTGTCTCCCTGTGCTAGGAAAAGTTGACGCTATGAAATCTAAAAATTCTGAGTTTAAGTCAGTAAAACGAGAGCTTTTAGCATCAGTGGGATCAAAGAGCTTGTGAGATCTTGGTTTCAAATGTGCATTTTTCCTCTTTTCTTAATTTTACAATTGATTATATGTACTTACAGAACTCAGCAGCTCAGGCCTATAATTATTATTAATAGCCATGAGTCAAGAACCAAATTCCATCAAAACCATATATATTCATAGAATCATAGAATAGCTTGGATTGGAAGGGACCTCAAGGATCATCAAGCTCCAATGACCCCTGCCACAGCCAAGACTGCCAAATAGTCAATATTTTGGAGTTTGTGGATCACCCTATGTGACCAAAGAAGCAGAAATGTTTCCACTTTCTGTACTTCATTGGGTAAAGAAAGATGGCAAGGTTTCCATAACCAGCAGAATTTTCAACATTTAAAAATAAATTGTAGGAGCTTGTATACTTATTCCAGAAATGGTTTTCTTGAGATGGAGTAACTTTTTGCTTTGATGATATGGCTGAAGCTCTCTTGTTGAAATCAGTTGAGTTTATTCTCAAGTTTATACTGGACAGATGGCAGAAAATTTACCTGCCTGATACCATAAAGATTGTGATAGTTAGAATTATTCTTTCTTTCATCACTAGAATATCACATTTTCCTTTAAAGCAGCCAATTCACTGCTTTGCTCACTTACACATATGGCCAGAAAACTCTGTTTTCTCAAATCCTAAATAATACCCTGATCCAAATCCCACTGAGGTGAACTAAACTCTTTTCTCCTGACTGACACAGATCTGAAATCAGAATATTCCTTCAGTTTTCTTTTGTTGTTCTGCACTGGTGATGGTTTTGTGCAAAATGTTGGATGAAATATTGCCAATGGCTTTTGGGACAGAATTAACTGAGCAGTAAAACAGGGTGACTGTCCTGCTGCTATGTTAGGTATTACATCTCACTGATGTAGCAAATATGGTAGGCTCTAATTCTATAAATGCCTTCAATCTTCCCTGAATTAATTCCTCTTTCAAATAAAAAAGGTATTATTAAACCAAAGTATACTTTAGAAAGGTACTTTACATGGA
Organism: Bambusicola thoracicus; assembly: GCA_002909625.1. Lineage (NCBI taxonomy): Eukaryota > Metazoa > Chordata > Aves > Galliformes > Phasianidae > Bambusicola > Bambusicola thoracicus. Next base: position 584 of record PPHD01020655.1, on the reverse strand, counting down.
GAATTTTCAAGGATTATGGTTAGTTGTCATCACCATAAACCAATCAGGTCTTTTTTTAGACAGAATTCATCTAGCTGAACTTCATGCAGTGTTGCATGTATTCCTTTGCCTGCTAGACTGAAGAGTCCTCTACAGTCCCCATATGCATTCTTACATGATCAAGTCATCCTTTAACCTAGGATTTAATATGAGCTAACTAGACCAAGTGCCTTCTCCTTCTTTTACGTACACTTTTGATACAGCTCTTTCTGTCTTGTAACCATCCTCTTCTGAAGTCTTTTCAACATCATGTAGTTTTATAGCAAGGTGTTCCCAAACAGCTATGCAACATTAAGACTATTTTAAACCTGGAGTAGCAGCTTGTGTTAAATTAGTCATAAAGGTATTAGAAGTGCATAGCAACAGCCACAGAAAAGGTGGCGTATCTGTTAGTGCTTCAGGGTTAGAGTTTTAGGGACAGGGAGTTAATATGAAAATAGAAGGTATTTGTGCACTTATAAATATCAATCAATTAATTTGGGTGTCTAAACATATGTGCAGGAGCCTGGCATGAGGTGCCATTTCAAATGGCATTTCAAATTTCA
>PPHD01020653.1:1917-13566 GCA_002909625.1 Bambusicola thoracicus | reverse complement strand
AAAATACTACTTCTCTGAAAGGGTGGTCAGGCACTGGAATGGGCTGCCCAGAGAGGTGGTGGAGTCACCGACCCTGGAGGTGTTTGAGGAACGTTTGGATGTTGTGTTCAGGGACATGGTTTAGTGAGAACCATTGGTGATGGGTGGATGGTTGGACTGGGTGATCCTGTGGGTCTTTTCCAACCTTGGTGATTCTATGATTCTATGTGCTGTATTATTGTGGTGAACCAGGGGAATTGCAGAGAAGAAAAGTGTATTGCTGCTTCTCAGGCAATGTAAGTGGTAAAAAGCTGAGGATAATCCCTAGACTCGCTGATGCATATTGTAACTGTTGAGAAAAACATTCACTCAGCATGTACTGGAACAAAGTTTATACATTTCTTAATCTGTCCTGCAAGACCCTAAAGATGACAAAGCATCAGTTTTGTTTTGGGCATCTCTTTCAGCAAGCTCCTTGGTATGGGCACTACAGGAGTGTGTAGTGTGGTCAGAACAGAAATAAGAGGTTTTTGTTGTTTTGAAGCCACCTGAAGAACGAAAGCAGAAGTTAAAATCCCAGTTAATTATAAATCTGGCGTTTGTATGTTATTGGGTTTTTTGGGGGTCTGCTTTTTGGATTTTGCTCATTAGTTGTTGCTTAACTCAGAGGAAGGCCAAAGTGTATATTGCTATGGTGTGTTGTGTCTGCCTCCATCACCAGCAGCCCTGTAGCGGCAATGGACAGACGGGCCTTCAGATGCCAGTCAGCCATTTCATTTTTGTTTGTCAGTGGGCGAGATGGAAGAAGGGGAAAAACATTGTATTTAAGACTGAGCTGAGTCATGCCTTTTTTTTTTTTTTGTTTTTCTTCCTTCCTACTGAGGCATTCAGACACCTGAATCTCTTTAGCTCCTTAGTGGAAAAAAACAAGGGCCCAAACACCCATCTCTGAAGACCTCATGCTGGAGCAGCCCCACAGGAAGGGAAGCAGGGGGTGGGACAGCAGTGTCCAGCCACAGAGCCAGAGGGGAGATTGATGTGACACTGCTATGGTCTGTACCCCAGGGCACTGGGAAGAAGGTGTGGAAGGACTGTAATTAGTTCAACTGGCCTCAGGTATGGTAGATGATCAAGCTAGAGACAAATTACAGGGCAGATTCTAGGCCTGGCAGTTGCTTTAACCAAATGGATCACGTGCTGGCCTCAAGGCTGGGCATTTCCCTGTGCTGGGACTTGGTCTCAACAAGTCACAGCCATTTGGGGTGCAGCCAGTGAACACCAAGCTGTAACAGATCCCAGGTTTCTCTGCTTTCCCTCAAAAACCTATTAATTAGCTTTTGCTGCTGTTTTCTAAGCCTCTTGCTGAGCTTGGCTCTTATAAGAGCTAATGCTAGTTTTGATTTCCTTGTGGAGTTCACTGTTGAGTTATTTGACATATTACAGGCTTTCTCACAAGGACTTACAGGAAGCTGTATTGTGACTTTCCATGTGTTCAATGCATTGCCATTTTAATGGCTGTAAGGGAAATGCCTTTCTGGATCACTAACCTTAATTTACTTGCATTTAAAAAAACAAAGTACAGAGCACAGTTGGCTACAGCTCACTTTTGGTTTACAAAAGAGTAGAGATCTTGTAGATCTCAAGTAGAGATCTTGTCAGAATTTTATGCAATACTTTCCAAAAAAGCTTTTCTTGGATTGTGGACACAGAAGCATGAGCAAGGAGGGAAAAAACATAGTAAGAAACATAAGCACATTCTAGATCAAATGCATGATTGGCATTGAGGCAGAAGGCAGATTGACTCAGCAGTCTGTTATTACCTCCTCCCCTCACTGCAAATGTCTATTGTGTATATAAATGACAGAGAGTCCCTCATGACCCAGATATAAGACTGCTATTCACAGTAGGTAGCACCTTTCTCTGCAGGCAGTCCTATCAGCTGCAGTAAAACTACTTGTAGTGAAGGATATTAAGAAGTGCCAGGAAGGGCACAGCTCATCAGCTGTTGCAGCAGATGGGGGCTGTATGATCACTGCTTCTGCTTGACTCCTTGTGCCCCTCTCTGTCAAGCAGCCACCCTTGTTCAGTCAACTATGATTTGTCTGATTGTGCTCTGTGAATGACTTGGGTTTGATTTTTAACCCAATGCGTTTCACAAGATCAGAGGAAGTCACAGTTAGGCATTTTTTTTATTTTTTTTTTTACTGTCCTGCTCAGTTTTGCAAAAATAAGTGTTCTCTCCATTATGGAGACAGTGATAGAAGTAAGTTATCACACAGGCCATTGATTCTAACCAGCCCACAAATGCAGCTAGAAGCCCAAGTTCTCTTCTGCATTTGTGCTATTTTTTATCAGTCTCCCAGTGGCAGTATTGACTGTGAGTGCCTAATGCTCCATCCCCTCCTGACATGGTGGCTGTGAGCTGGAGTAAGTTGCACACCACTGGCTCTGCTCCCCTCGGCAGCTCCCTCCTGACCTGAGACTGAAGTGGGACTTCAGGTAGACCTGCTAGCCAGTAGTGGGTGAGCAGCCTAGAGAGAGAAGGGCAGGGCTGGAGTGCAACCTGGAAGTGGCGTGTACAGTACTCAGGGCTTAGAGGAGTCCCACCAGGAATGTGGCTTAGCTGCAGACTAGCCCTGAATCACCTTCCTTGTGACAAGCTTGTTGCTCTGATATCTTGAAAGAAGATCCTGGCAGAGCCAAATGGCTAGGATGAATTTTTGCTGCAGTGGGCAGTGTCGTTGCCAAATCTTCTCACATGAGCTGTCTAGATGTCATTTAAGGATAACTATAGAGTGCTTACATTTCTCCCAGTCTTTATGTCTTAATGACAATTATTTGTCACGCTTATATCAGCACTGATATCTCCTGCAAGGCTCAGACAGATATCTTTATTAAAGACAAAAAAAAGTTCTGCCATACTGTGTATAGATGCATTTAGAGGTAATTTAATGAATATAGAAAGCTGCGCTTCTCCATGAGGCTATTCTCTGTTTCAAAGAGGTTGCTGCTGCTTATGGCAAGACATCTGTTGTCTGAGCATCCTGCAAGACACTGAACAATAGGCCTGTTTTTTGGCAAGCCTCCATAGTCACTGGCATCTAAGAATAGCTTATGGAAGATCTTCACTCAATAGCAGTTGATGTTGATGCGTGCAAACAGGTGAGTATTTGAAATCTTTGTTCTATGAAGTCTGAAACCCTTAGGTGATACAGTTCCTACTCTGGACTACTCAGTTCATAGTCAGATCCTTTTACCAGCAGGGTTGTGGAGAAGCCAGTTGATGCAGCCAAGTATTTTGCACTAGAGCACCGTCTCTTAACATGTCTTCTAATATCTTTGCTGCCAGCATCTCTTCCGTGCAGTGTTAAGTCTTTGTTGTATAATGAGAGCTGGGACATGCAGCAACTTTTTCCTTATGAAGGGACGTTGATAGTTTCTCTCATCTGCTGGTCGTGTTTCCATGACTTCTGAGAACTGGAGATTCTTATGTCAGGTTTGGAGCAGAATTGCCTACACTTAATGGAAAGAGAAACACATGCAGAGTGAGGGTACAGAAATGTTCTTTTATGATTGAAGCAAAGGAAGCTTATGGATTACAGGCCATTTGTTTTGCAATTTGTATCTTTGGAGTTAACAAGAACTGGAAATTTCTGTTCCGCTTGAAAACGTAGACCTTTGAATGGAAAAACCTGAAACTGTGCAATGTGAGCTAGAAACCAGAGACTTTGAGCATTATGTTGGTTGCCTTGATGTGTGCTACCAGTTTCTCTGCAAGTAGTCTGTCTGATGCCTGGAAGATCTGAGACCCAAGGCTTTGAGCATAGGTTGCATGTATAGGGAAAGAAGAATTCTCTGCCATTTGGATACTAGTGTTCATGATTCGCTAATTGCTTGGACCAGTAAATTAAGTTAGAAGTTTCTGAGAAGAAGGAATCTGCTATTAGCCTGACCAGACTAACAGGTGATAGAAACACTGTGCGTGGAAGACAGCGAGGTCCCTGGAAAACTGTAACTGAGTATTTTCTTTTCAAGTGAAAAAGGAGCAGGAGAAAAGGGACGGAAAACAGGGACAAAACTTGAGCTGGTACAGTGTCCTCTGTGATGAGGACTTCAGTAGTAATTCTGTTGTAGAGCAGAAGTTTTATGGGTGATCTTATGGAAATGGCAAATAGAAGTCACAAAAACTAACAGAAAGAGACAAGTAAGACTTGTGCCCGCAGGTCGGAAAACTGTCCTGTTAGGGATAGCTTCTGGGTACGTTTTCTTTGCTAAATGGAATATTTTACAGTTCAAATCTGGTCTAGACAGTTTAGCCACAATATTTTAACATTCTTTGGAGATCTTTAAAAAAAAATTCCTGCCGTTTTGAACAAATGGCTTTTCATTGAGTACTCACCCCCACTTCAGCTGTAAGACTAAAAGTGAAAAGGTTCTCTTTTTTTTCCCCTGGTGATCGAGCTGCTAGGGAAGAGAAGAATTGCCCTGTGGACTACATGTTGGGGAACAGAAGGAGCTCTTTTTCTTATTGATAGCTGCTTATTTATTGACTCAGCCCAATAGCAAGCTGCAGGGGGTTCAGGCTAGAGTTATCTTTGCTTGGAGGCAAAATCTGCCCTTGCGAGTTCCTGTATGAATCCCCAGTAGTTCCCGTTGCTTCAGTGCTGATACTCATTTTAGAAATGGCTCCCCCAGAGCAGGTGAGGGATAAAGATTGTCTGTCTTAATTTTAGTAATTGTTTTAATCCTTAGTAAGTATAAGAAGGAAATGTAGCTTAAAAAAACCCAACCCCCCCCAAAACACAGGCATCCTACAAGTTCTCTGTACGCAGTTTCTGGTGCTTGTAGTGAAATAGTTGATACAGCTCAAAATAAGGATGCGTGTGAGTGTTTGCAAATCAGGAGCCTAGAAAAGGGGTATAGCTCTCGGAAAACAAGAATATCGAGGTAAACTTGCCTCCTTATTATCCCAACCTCTGTTCTCAGTAGTGGGTTTTGCTGCGAGGACTGCAAGATTGAGCCTGTATTTTCTCTGAACAATAAATCCTGCTTAAACACTGGTTAGTATTGTCCCTTAAAAAATTAAAAAAGGAAAAAAGCTTGCCCCATCCTGTCCAATGCACTTAGAATTGAGGTTCCAAAGTTAGTTTTAAGATGAAGGGTTATTCTGTATATTTTTTTAAAAATATTTCTACATTCGTTCAGTTTCCAGGAATATTATGAAAGCCATTCTTGAAAAAACCACACAGCTATTTGTTCTGGGCCATCTCCAGGAAGCTACGCCAGCACGCTCAAGTACAGACCCATAAAGTTAGGCACCTGCTGGTCATCTGGTACAACTGTGTGCAGGAATAGGGTTCCCTCCTGCACTGCTGCTGGAGCATTATTGCTGCCATTATCAGCAACAGCCGCAGGTACTCGGTGTCCTGAAAAATCAAGCTACTTTTAACTTATACAGTAAACAAACAGAAGGATGCTGGAAGTACCAGTATGTATTGAAATCCTGCAGTGTGCAGTGGATATCTCTGTGTATGGTGCTGCAGTGATTTGTCAGGTTTTTGAAACGTTCACAGATTACTGCTGTTGTTGTTTTGTTGGTGTGAAAAGCAAAGCTAGAGAGGATGCTCTCCTGCTGCAGTTACCTTGTACTTCTGCGCGTGGTATTCCTGTGTAGGATTAATGACTCCGTAGCTGAGCCACGATCTGTGAAAGAGGGTAATTACTGGCGCCTGGGGCTCTCACGTATGTGCCGTCTAGGCCCTTGTTTCTATTTTAGTACTGATGAAATATTTCTGGTTCCTGTGCAAACATTAGTTTTGTTTCCCAGCTTTGTGGGCGCTCTGGTAGGCATTAGCCAAATCCCCAGCTGGGGAGGCATTTCACAGCCGCAGGTCAAAGAATTAATGCAGACATGTCCAGAGTCGGCCTCTAGCAGGAAACTCAATACTTGAATGTGAAGTGAAAAGAGCATGTGTGCGCGGTGAAGGAGAAAGAAGCCCACCCTAAGCATGGTCTGCCTGGAACATGTGTTGAAGCGTGGATTATGCAGAGATCATGTTATCTGCTGGCATTAGTCATACGGATGTACAACCTTTCCTTAAAAACAAGCAGACCAACAGAAGATCCCGTTGAGGGGATAGGAAAGAAGGGTACAGTGTGGTGTATTTCTCATCTTTTGGTGGTTTTCAGAGGAGATTTGCCTGGCTTTCTGGCAGAGGTCAGGCCTGCGGAGTTGAACCCAGCACATGGGCCTGTTCAGCAGGCGGGTCCGGCTGAGGTTGTTAATGTGAACTAAGATGGCTGTACAACTTCTGAACAAAATTAGTCTTAATGCTTCGTGAGCAAGTGAAAATACATCCAAGCTTCCAGTGTGATGCCATGGTGCCTCTGTAATCCATCACACCCTAACTCTTCATCCTTTCTTTCCTTGGTGACCTGTGGTGTTTGGCTTTCTGCACCCTGCTGTAGTTGGGCCTGCATAGCTGGGGTTGAACCAGGTGGCTCCAGAGGTCCTTTCCAACCTCAGCCATTTTGTGGGTCTGCGGTTCTAGGTGTGCAAGTGCCCCTTTCGTTAGGGCACTCTCAGATGCCAAGTACAGTGCGGTCCAAAGACCTTGGGTTGTCTGCAGCTGCCATCTGCAGTGCTGGATGAAGTCTATGCTGCTTTTATTCTGGGAGCTGCCTGTCTGAAGAGGAGCGGGTTCATCTGTTGCTTCATGCAGATATTAAGTAAATACTAGTGATGAAAGGATTGCTTTGTTGTAACTGTCATTGTCAGAAAAGTTGTAACAAAAAAAGTAATTTACTCTTTCATATCTAATTAACAGTGTTACTTTCATCTCAAGGCCTTCTTATTATTTTCCTTTTTTCTTGTCTGGAATAAAAGTTTCAGAACCAGATGCTAATATTGATGGTTAATGTTTGGGAGAGAGCTTATATAAAATGTTCTGACTATATCGTTGACTTTGCTTCGCACATCAAAGCAATTCATCTTAAAGAAAAAAAAGGAAAGGGAAAAAGATGATTAGGAAAGCATGAAAAGTACAAGAAAAGCATTGTTTGATTAAGAACAAAATTCATAGACCACTCTGTATGGGAATTAACTCCAGAGAATTTAAGAAAACATGTTTCTATAATGAGAACTTAAACAGATTGGCTCCTTTATGAAGAAAGAAAACATTTGGATGTGGAGTATAACTGCCTACACAAGGAGAATGTCTCTGGTCCTGGGGGTTCTTCTCTTCCTGTGGTCCCAACTTAGTCAGCAGAGCTCTGTCAAGGAGGGGAAAAAGCATATTTTAACAACGAATGCAGTGAATTAGTGACCCTGATTATCAGTGATGTGATAAATCCTCAGTTCCTTGGAGTGTTTATTTGAATTGGATAGGATTCTAAATAACATGCTCTATGTTAGCTGAAGGTTATTGAGAGAGGAAAGTTGTTAAAATGGAGGATTGCTTTTTATGCAGCCATCAAGCCATTTTATTTCTGATGCAAACTAAAATAGATTTAGCTAATGGACTTCTTCTTGGATTTATATATATGTACAGAACATTAAAAAAGAATGTTTTTAATCATCAGTCCATAAAATATAACAAGGGAGGAATACAATTCTACCATGTGTTTATTAAGCAAGATGGCAAAATCGCTACTTCCAAAAATCTCAAACAATCAAAAACTGCAAGCAAAGGCTGCAACTCATGTTTGATTGAAGCTTCAGTGGACTATACGAGACCACTGTGATTTGGTTCTATTTTTGTTTCATAGCTGACAGCTAAATACGATCTTAGGGATTTGGAAAACTTGTGGCTTCTTGGCTACCTGTAATATGTTTGACACCAAAGGAAAAAACTGGCCTGTTTGTTTGAAGTGTTTTTAGCAGTGAGGGGACTGTTCAGCTGAGAGAAACCAGCTTATCATTCCTTGAAATCATGTGGAAAAGCTTCCAGCCTCTGTGGGGTGACTTGTGGTTAGAGTCACAGATGGAGATTACATTTGGACCACATCTTAATTTATTCTACATTTCCAGGAGGCACGGTATTAATTAGCAAGAGTATTGCGAGTTTTGCATCGCAAGGCCAGAGCAGGAGTAACCCTATCGCTGTGCCTTCAGTGCAGATTTGGGCAGCAGTTCTGTAGCGTGCTCTGGTTTCCTGGGTCCTTGAAATCAGGCACCTACATTCCCTTGGGATCAGTGCCAGCCCCCTGAAGGCTCAGCCTTCATCTCACCCTACATCATCTGCTTTCTCAGGGCAGCAGCAAAGGGCTCTGCAGCACCCTGGAAGGATGCAGGCTTGGCGGTGCTCCAGGATGACTTCCCCAGGGGTCTTTTCTCAGTGCTTGGGGTGTGTGGATGTGCAGCAATCCAGCACAGCAGGAACCTGGTGCTTCACTGGGGTTGCAGTTGACAGTACTGTAGAAAGGATTACACAGTAATCGATCTCTCTCCCTCCTCTGCTCTCTTCCCATCGAGCAAAGTGAAATTTGCTTTTGCGAGATTGAACAAACATTGTTTTCTGCTTTCCATAAAAATAAAGGCAATCTATAAATTTAGAGAGAGAGGGGAAGGCTGGTGTCTTTTGATCACACTTGTGTGATTTACACTATTAATTTGGTGGGACTGTGCCAGTTCCTTTCAGGCACAGTGCAGGATAATTGTCATGGAAATTCCAGGTGAAAACTAAATTGTTCGATGAAGTGATTTTGATTCTCCGTGGCAGATGAAGTAGGTTAGTGCAGAACATTAATATTAATAGAGATAGGTAGCGATAGAATTGATTTTGATCGCTAATCCTTGTAGCTTTGTAACCATTATAGATATGATTTGTTAGCGGTGTAAATATGAATCAGGGTTTACACAAAATGTTAACCCAGTTAGAAAAAACACACCCGGCTGTTTTTATACCTTTACTTTTTATGCAGTCAACAGTTCCATCTATTTTGCTGTTGCAGAACATTGACCAAAATGGCCCTATCTCACTCCTCTGGAAGCTATTAGAGAAAAAATCTATGACCTTTAACAGCAGCAAAATGTGTTTCAGTGCTAACACTTCCACGTAACCTTTATCAGGGTAATAATGTACGATGGTTGCACTCTGTCTGTCTTGACATTTAGTGGAACTTTTATCTCACCTTTTGAATCTACTATTAAAAAAAAAAAAATAGGGGGAAAAAATGTGCCTGAAATTTCCGATATAATTGTTTAAATGGGCTATTTTTGAATAATGGTGCTATAAAAGCAAAGTGAAGAATCACAGCCTCTTAATATGTTCATCTCCTAACAAAGATGCATATTCCTTATCATCTGCTTAGTGGATCTGCTCTAAAGCTAACTGCTTCCTAGGCTTGCTGATGTTTAAGATCTATAGGTTACAACTTGGTGAACTTTTGCTTCAGACGCTTCTGTCAGTTTAGTTACATTGTCTGATTTGAATATTTTTCACAAGTTAATTTTCTGGCTTTTAATCAGTGTAAGATCACTTGTTTAAAAAAATAATTAAAAAAGTATTTAGGCTTCTTACATATATTGATGGATCTTTAGAGACTTCAGCATGTAAACCATCGTGAGAGATTATAGAATGGAATGACAGAATGGGCTGGGTTGAAAAGGACCACAATGATCATCTCGTTTCAATCCCTCTACTGTGTGCACGGTCGCCAACCACCAGCCTAGGCTGCCCAGAGCCACATCCAGCCTGGCCAAGTACTGTAGACCTTTTAAGACCTCACCCAAATTCTTAAACATTTCTCAGGCAGACGTGGTGCATCAAAATAACTCCCTTGTTCACAGAGATTGGAGAGTTCAGAAGAAAATGTGCTCTCAAGGACCTTGAAAATATTTGTTCTGGTGTAGCAGCCAAAGTTTAGTGAGTAATTTTTGAATATAGCTCTCCCTACAAAGAGTTTCTCCGAGGTTTTAACTGAAAACTACGCTTGTTTTGTTGTGCATTTACTCACTGATTTCAGCTTAGAAATCTGAGTTGCATTGTTACTATGTGAAGGAAGCAGTGCTGCGCTGCTGAGAGGAAAGCCAGAATATGTGGAATGTACTGCGCTCTGTTCTTCTGCATCGTTCTGTTCTTGTGGGTTCTCAGCTCTGGGGAAATATCTCTCTTTTTCATTTCCCTCCTGCCCTGCAGCTCTTTGGGATGGTGGGTCTGTGGAATTCACTTTGAGGGATGCGCACACACAAAAATCTTGTTGCGGACTATGGGAAATGTGGAACAAATTGGCAACCTAAGGGATTGCTCTTCTTTTTGTTTACATTTTTTCCCTCCCCTTGTGCACTGTATAATAAAGAAATCAGTGCCTGGAGAGCTAGAGGTTTGGAGGCTAAACTGGCCAAGACAAAAACTGGATTGTCACAACAGGGGTTTTGTTGTTCTTTAGCCTTACCTTGACAGCGTGATTTCTGAGAACTGCTTTACCAAAATGGTGCATTTGTACATATGTTCCTCATTTAACAGGCAGGATCTTCTCCAACAGTCCATTGCAGTCTGCAGTGGATTATGTTGGATGGGGAGGACCCAGGATGCGTTCTTGAGGGTTGTCTGCTGACACCTCTGTCCTGACATCCTGTTGGGTACAAATACATTAAAACTTCGTGCATTTTTACTTTTGTTTAATTCCTGAAGGAAGACACTGGTGCCTGCTCATGTAGAATCACTTGAGTAGCCAGTCACAGCACTGCACGTGAGTGCAAAGACAAGCACGGTGTTCGTTGCCTTCAGTAAGCTGTCTTCTCTACAGCTCATCATTGAATTCTTTCTTTCAGACCTTCTGATGAGATACTGGCAGATGCAGAGGAGTTTTTTGGGATGGTATCGAAGAGACTGATCTCAGAAAGCCAGTGAGGAGAAACTGAGGGAAAAAGCAACGAACTTTATCTACTAAAAATCTTTGTGTGTGTTTAGTTTGTGAAAGTCTCAGTCTAGTGGCATAAACTAATGTGCTCCTGTGATCATGTGTAGGTGACAATTCAGTGTTCTCTATAGCTTACAGTGGTACTGATTGCAGCTTGGGTTCCTTTCTGATGTTAGCCTTTCCATCGTTACCTCTCGGAAGGTAGTGTTTTCCTTCAGGCTAGTTGGTTTTCCTTACCAGTGCTACCTAATGGTTCTTTTTTTTGCAGCTGAACCCTGCTGCAGGATGTTAGAAGTGTCAAAGTGCTGAGGGTGTGCTCTGTCATCTTTGTAGTGAAAATGCTAAACATTTATTCTGTGTGAAACTTCCTTTCATCTAAGATTCTGAGAGAAGCAATGGCTAAGGGAATATATAAGATGGGTATGAGATTCAGAACTACTCCTAACAGAAGCAAAGGAGAGAAAAATGTAGAGGAAAATGTATCTGGATGGTTCAATTACACCGATAGAAGTGTATCTCATCACTTGTGAGCATTAGCAGCCCATGTAATCACCAGACCATTCAGTCATGGCATTCAGAAAAAAATGATTTCTTCCGCCCTTATTTACTAGAAGCCCTCATTTTCATTGCTGTCTTTGTAGCCGTGGTTTTGTGGAACACGTCGTTGTATGGCTGAAACAAAGCACCTGTTATCCAGCTGGAGGCAGTGGGATCAGAGGTGAATCAGGTCCTGAGGTGAATTGGGTGAGTTTGTCAGCAACGAAGTGGAAAGGCCATTTACCTCCCCAGGGAGGAGCAGAGTGTTTG
>PPHD01020652.1:0-13566 GCA_002909625.1 Bambusicola thoracicus | reverse complement strand
TGTAAGTCCCTCACCAGTGATGGGCATTACCCCAATCTGTCTTTTACAATACCAATACACCAGCTTTCCCAGTACTATTTGAAAATAATCAGAAAGATTTTGGAAGGCTGTAAGTCATTGTTGCTCTCTTTCACCTCATCAATTCTCCAGACCATTTTGATGATCCACTGGAAGCCTGTGGAAACTCGCCTCCTCACAGAAGTCATTTTGCAAAATGAGAAAGGCCTCAACGTCATCCATCAGTCAAGAGCAACACACACCTACCACAAATGCCCCATATTCAACTGTCAGTCTGCAGCGGGAGAAGAAAAGCTTTGTAGTCCAAGTAGGTGGAGAGGAAGAGACAGCCAGATTGGCTATGCAGAGCAAGGTACAAGATTATTATTCCCATTGATATACTGATTTCAACATCACGTAAATTCAGAATTAGAAGAACTGCCATTCCTATGGTCCTTCACTTAGTCCAGCTCTGATAATGAAGATTTGGGCGAGGATACCCTACTATTGAAAGGCCAACAGCTTTCAATCTTGCAATGATCTTTGAAGTAGTTTATTTTATTTATCTAGACTATTTTCATTCCTGGGAACACAGTGGTCTTTACTGTCTAGAGCTCAGGTAAATTGACTAAGTGGAATGCAAACTTTCACAGTCTTGTAAATAAAACTGTCTTCAAATGAATGCTCAGCTACCAGCGTGTACTTAATGTTTTTGCTTCAAAATTATTTAGCTATTACTAGCAATTTCTCACATAGGTCATTTTCTATATGCCATTCAGATCTTATTCATTTTTTCAGAATTTATTATAGTTGCTAAGAAATCTACAGTCCATAAAGAGACTCTATTAGAACTGGAAAACAGCCTACAGCAGCTACATCTAGAAGTGCTAGCATGAAAAACCCTAAAAGGCTTCCCAGTCGACAGTAGAAAAAGCAATGAAAAACTTCTGTTGCTTAAAAGTAACTCTTTTTATTACAAATGCAACCTCAAAAATCAATACTTGAGTATCAGAGAACACCCATTTGCCACCATCTTTCGGTTGCACAGTGCAGTCACTACCTATGTTCTCCAAATGGTTATCTAAATGCTGCCTAAACATTACAAACATTTGAGATTACAAAGAATAGTCTATAGTGTCAATCTCATGGCCTCGTACCATTCACTCCTCATCAGCTTATGAATGTACCATCAAACTGTGCAACAATCAAATTATTGTATTTTGCTTTTTGCTCTCTTTCTTCAAAAGGTACATTTTTCTTAGACTCCCTTGCTGCAAAGTGAAGGTTCCAAGTCCATACTGTTGTCTTGCCATCAGGATGAAGCTTTTGCTTTCCTCTGCAATTCTGAACAATATTTTCTGACCGCCAATCTTTAAATATTTAGCACTAAGGAACTAAAAATTATTGCTTGTCCACCCTCACTTCCAGTAATTAATCAATAAGACATTTTCTAAACACATACAAAGGCATTCACTGGCAAAAAGGAACACAAAAAACCTTTTCCGTATATATTTCAAATACCTTTAGGTGAAGACGTCAGTTTCTCCTTTTGTTCTTCCTATCTCCAGGCAAATTTTCACGTGTGAGGAAACAACCGTTACTACCATATGTTTGTACTCTATCTCATCAGGTATTTTTTGTATCATTTAGTCCTATTCAATTCATTGAAAAATGACTCAATATGTTGATTAATTTGCGATTGCTTCTGGCTATCAGTCAGGCATAATGGCATTCCTGCCTTTGCATATCCCAAAATGTACTGCCTTTAGACCAGTAAATGGTCAGACTTCTGACTCACTTACGTTTTTAAATAAAACCGATCAGCACATTCTTCAAGTGACAAAGGAAGTCACTTGTGATTCAGTAAATCGGTTCAAAATATTTACTGGCTATTTCACAAAATAATTCAAATTTCCTTACTGCAGAGACCTATACAGATCTTATCAGTTTTTAATTCAACCTCTTGACATCCACCAAAACAGTGAGAACTTAATATAGGCCCTGCAAACACCTGGACCAAAAAAAATAAAAAATAAAAACAAACAAACAAATAAAAATCAGTCTCTTCTTCATATTGCAGATCTTGAAAAGTGACTTTATAATTAATGTGGCTGAAACATCACCTACAAGGTGGGCTCTTACAATAATGATATTCAATTTTGCATTTACTGATACCATTCTTCTGCAATTCTCTCTATAAAATGTTTTTTAAGATGAACAGTGGACTAGTAGCTTCCTTACATACATATTCTCATATGTGTATGCACAAGCATACAGGCTCTCCTGGTACCACTTAGCTCAATTAAGTCACTGCTCTTACTCTTCATGCATATTGAGTGCTACCTCATCTTCCTGCTTTTATGAGGCTTGTAATGCATTTTGTGAATTTTCACAGGATTTCTCCCCTATTCTGTTGTGAGTAACTTCCTCTAACTTCTGCTATTTTCACAAGTTCTCACCAATGTTTTCATTTTCACATAAATTCAATGCAAGTTAAAATTGTGAGCCTTCAACATTCCTCTCTGTCTGACTGTGAGAAAACATATTAGCTTTGTGAGGTACTTTTTATACTAAGAAGGCTTTACCACTTTCTGGTTTTAGTGATCTCATCAAAATGACAATGTATCTGGGTTTTAGGAAGTAGTACTCCCATCGATTTCTTTAAAATTAACAACCTTCTCTCTGTGAGTCTAGGTAATTGGAAAGAATAAACTTTGCCTGATGTTGTCTACCATAGGAAACAAACAGTGCAAATTTCTTTCTTGCAATTAGATCAAGAGAAACTCTGTCATCTGATGGCAACGTAAAACCACGGTAATAGCTTCTGAAGTGCTCCATACTCTTCTATTTATTCCCTCTCTTGATCAATGTGGATCTCTAACTCTGGTTACGAAGAAGATGCTGTAAGCACAAAGCTCTGAGCTCTGGGTAAGAGGCAGCCCTTTAGCAGAAGCCATTTCTGGGCAGAAAGGTGAGGTTGTCTTTGTTTCTGATGAGTGAAATAAAGATGTCATGAGACCTGCTTGAGAAGCTCCGGACTAATATAAAATTACTGTTTTCAATGGTAAGAGCACAGAGTAGACTCCATTGTTTTCAGAACTGTATAGCAAAGACCTCTACTTCAAATTCTGTTTTTTTTTTTTTAGTTTTGTATTAAAAATAAATGGGGGAAAAAAAAAACACAACACAACAACAAGGTCTGCAAACCACAAAAGAGTCTGCAAAGTGTCTACTTGTGAAACACTGCATCCTCAATATCTCAGATTAGTTCAGACGAAGCATAAAAAAGTACCCAAGGAGAAATGCCAAGCCTTCTTGCATTGAGATCCCCTGCTCTCTAGAGGCATGGTTTTATGTAACTGTCCATGGACATGTGACATACCACAGAGAAGAGGGAAAAAACCATCTGCAGTGGCTTGAAACGATCAGATTTATAGAGTAAAAGGACAAGAGGATATACCAAAAAACGTACTCATCAACTCCGTCAAATCATCAGCTCAGTTATTGTAAAAGACTAATAAGTTTCCACTGCTGGGACAGAGGTAGTGAGAAGAGAATGGGAAGAAGTAAGCGAATGAAATCTTCCATTGAAAATGCAGTAAAGCAACCGTCTCCTCATCTGTGTGCAGTGAAGAACACTGCTCCACCTGGAGACCAGCCATCTCTGGGAATTAAATCAGCCAGGTCAATAAAGTGTGAAGTGGACAGGAACAATTTTTTAAAAGCCATTTCTGTGCTCAGAGACGCTGTTAAATTATTACATTAGAACATTTAAAATCATGCAAAGCCAAACAACTTTCAAGATAAGCTAAATAAGAACTCACTGGAGGCAAGTGCTAGATTGATTGGAAGCATGACAAAAAGCACAAAGAAAATGAAATAACAAAACATCAAGTGCTAGAAATAACAGCTTTACGCACAAAACCAACTCATTTTAATTACCTTAAATCTACGGGAAACAAGAGAGGTGACATTTTTATGACTAAAAATATCAAATCAGTTTGCACATGGAATGAATCCTGGTATTCAATATTCCGACTGACCACAGCATTTCTAGCTGCATTATTCAAAAACAAAATCTCCTGTAGAATACTGGAATTTAAGGACAGCCAGGCCAGGTTCATTTGGCAACTGTACATTTTTTTGTAATCCCAATAAACACTTGAGTGGAAAAAAATGGCGATGGGGAAAAAGCAGATGAGAAACACAAACACACACACATACATCCACACTGTAGACATGTGTGAGTTTTTCAGAGTGATGGCCTACCCTTTCCATCTAAATGAAGGTCACTGCAATGACGTTTGTGAGAAAGATGTTGATGCTTTTAGGCTTAAGTAGCCACTAACAGATATTTCATGCATGCAAGTTCTTCTAAATTCTCAACCTATTTTCCTACAAATCCGTTGTTTTTGCTTGGATACATATATATTCTTCAGGACAAATATGATTTTCTCTGAGTTTGTAAACAGCTTAGTATAGAGTGAACACTGTCACAGATGTATTTCTCAAGGCTTTTTCTTTCCCCAGGTGCAAAATTGCTAACCATTTCTTATGAAACCCATCCATTATAGAACTGAGATCTTAAATTATTTCATCTCATTTGTTATCACTTCTGCATGTTTTCTGCTTTATCGTGGTCTAAGGGTGACTACATTTTAAATAAGTGTTCATTAAACTAATTTAGGCATACTATCTCCATCAAACCCAAAAATTCTAATTCACAATTCCTACAATAAAGATAACACTCAAACCTAACAGTGACATTCCGTTCCACTGCTTTCTTGAGTCTTCTGTTTTATTCTTTAGCATTTTGTGTTAGCTATAAGAACTGATTTAGAATTTATGTAGATCCGTTAATATATTCAAGTTAAAATTAATTATATAAACTAGTAAACTCAAGAGTTTTCTGTTTGCTGTTCTTAACCTTATCAAAGTAAGAGTCTAAAGCACAACAAGAAGGGCGATGTGCAGATCTTTCTGAAGTCTATTTAATGTTTCATTGCTAAAATAGCATTATTTTAAGATGACACAAGTATGGATTTTATGGTTATCAAATTATGTCTATTTTAAAAACCGGATTCCTGTTTATAGGAGAAAAATATTGCTTTTACCTTACTGATAAGTGTGACGACATCACCTTCTCGGATTGTGAGTTCATCATCATTCTGTGCTTCATATGGAAATATCACTTTGCAATACTCCTTGGCTGAAAGAAGAATATTCAACGTGATAAATCATTTTATGAAAACTGCTTATCCAAGGGTGAAAATCTTCATAAAGCGATCCAAAACTGTCTCTGCATGCTATTTCATTTTCTTGTCCTTTTTCTTTTTGTATTATAGAACTTCATAAATTCTGTGAAATATTTAAAGAATTTCACACTGATGAGAATTCTCATACGTGTCAACCATGGAGTCAGTTCTGTAACCCCTAGAACCCTTATTTGCCATTATCTTCCTCCTTGTAGATCTTTAAAAGTCATCTGGTTGATCCTGGGCACCCTGCTCTGGGTGTCCCTGCTTGATCAGGGGTTGGATCCATGATTATCTCAAATAGAATTGCTTTTGACTGCAACCTGCCAGAAACAGTTTTCCTTGGAGGTGTGAGACCTGTGTCTGACACTTGCTGCAATACTGCCACCAGCGTAGCCCTCAAACAGCTCACGTAAATTGGAAGCATAAAGGACCTAGTAGGCTAACATACCTTATCTATCCCTGCTGCGCAAGAAAGGAAGCACTTCTGATTCTATACCAATGATTAAAAAAAAAAGAAATAATACATTAATAACTGTAAAGGCAATCATAACTAAGTCCTCTGTATATTCAGCACAAAGGAAGACCTGAATATTAGTTTAATGCTTCCTCTTCCCTTTCCGTTCTATAAATAAAGGCATCAACTTTCATCTAGAAAATACAGGAGCCAACACTCCCATTCAGAAATCTTAAAAAGCAGTAGTCATGAAAAGAAGTTACAACACGCTGCTGTGCAACAGACAAATACTCCTATGTCAACATGTCTAACAAACAGAAAGTGAATCTGCATTCCAGCTATTAAATAATGTATACAACGTGATATTCTAAGACAGCAGGCTTAAAAAGACCAAAGAAATGCTCACAGGAATTACCGGACCCTTTGTAAAAAGTGCACGTTATTTTGTAGAAGAGTTAAGCTCACACAAATTTTGCAGTTTTGATGGCCTCTCACCACTCCATCACAACTCATTTCAGAAAGTGGAAGGGATGTCTACTTGCTAGTTCACTGTGATGTGGATAGAGGCTTTGGATCTTTCTTTGTGGACTCAGTTGGGATGTTTTATCGGCACACTACCCTGTCTTCCAGACAGTACAATAATAATGTATCTACAATATAATGCTCCTTCATGGACTAACTATGCAATCTCCATATTAGGAGAGAATTTTAGCAGAATGCATAACTAAACAACAGAGAGCAGCCAATAACCCACAGAAATGATGCAATCCTGAAAGGATGTCAGTAGTACAGCTCTCACCCAACGTGTGAATGAATTCCATGCATCTGAAGTTAAAGAACATTTTCAACAGCAACAGTCTAGTATTCTTGTCTCCTTAATCCAATAATAGGCAGATCTTCACCAGTTCCTCCTTACTGTCTAAGGACTGCATATTTGAATAAGGATGAAGACCTTGATCAACAGAGTGAACTTAGCTTTAGCACTGGAAAATGTCTGTTGATAATCAGGTAATTAATTGCTCCCTTTCTTCTTTTTCTAAATACTTCCTCTAAAAGTATGTGCAAACGTGGTTCCCGCAGTCAGTAGCTGTCAGAACCAGCAAGACTAACTGAAAAACTCCTGGTCTTTCATAGATAGGAAACTTCTATGAATCTTCACCTTGTAGATCTGGTATCAATAACGCTGTTATCCCATGACCTCTCTGCCCTCCACATCAAACTCTTGACTTTTTTTTTTTAAATATTCAGATAGCTGAGGAATAAGGAATTAAGCTGGAAGAAATGACTCCTCAGAAAAAAAAGAAAAACAATCAAAAAAACATGGTAAGCAAAGGCAAATGTTGATGCACTGCATAAAGAGCCAGGAGAAACTTTTGCGATTGGCATGAGGGAGGACTGAGGGAGGGACAAGAACACAGGATGAAGGCACAGACATGGAAAAAAAGTCATGGTTTATGTACATTATGAGGTTGGATTCTCCAGTGTGACTCACACTGACATACGCTAACTCAGTATGTTCCTCTGTCCAGTGAGAACCCTCTGGATCACACTGCAACAGAGCCAGGTCTCAAAAACACTGCTGGATTTGGGACAAAGAAAGTGATTGGATGAAGTCAGCTTTCAAGTTTCTCTTATGAGAAAGGCAGTCCGGTGTTGATTTAAGTAAGCAAAACCAAAGTCAAACAGGACTCAAAGTGGTATGAACCTCTAAATTCAGATTAATAAAAGCAGAAGAAAAATCTAATAAGACATGTAACTTATGTACTAAAATTGTCCCTACTCAGCACAATACAGCAAAACGATGTAATAGTACATCATTTCCAGTATGTTTAGATAGGAAGGAAAAAAAAAAGATAAAAGGCAATACTAATTTCAAACACAACACAGAAGAGAGCACACTGTAACTTGCTGAATTTGGGCTTTTTCTAAGTAGGGGGAAAAAAAAAAAGGTCAAAGTAACATATCCAGTTACAAGCACAGCAAAATGGTTTAAGGCAAATTAAAGCTTCAGACTAAGATACCAATATTAAGCATCCCTTAAATGCGGGTGATAAATCTCGTTTTTACATTTCATATCCAAGGTTGGGTTTATAAATCACAGATGGTTCTCCCAGAAGCCTCTCTTTACTCTGACCTGAAGATATGTTTTAAAAATATATCTCTCCATAAGCCCCCAGCAGTAGACATCTTGGAAACAGTAAGGAAGAAGAAAAACATGATACTCATGAGCTTTTCAGTCCTCACTTACTAATTCAACAACAGTTTACTCTTTCAGACCACAGTCTCTGCTTGTGTACTTGCAGCTGCTCCCAAGCAAAGGAAAACAACCTGTCATATACAATGGACATTTCTCAGGGGATTGAGTGAGCAGATGAACCTTGCCATATGTCTTGAAACTCAAACAAGTTGGATCTAATGCAAGATGTTCAGTTTCTTGCCTTATATATCCTAAGCTGAGAGAGCACAGGCTAGGTACAATACCATTAAAAAATATCCACCCTCGAGTACCTTCTGTGATTTTTGAACCACAGTGTTTCAACTAGAACAATGATGACACAACAACAAGCATTTTATTTTTGCTGCCCACAACCCTGGCAATCCAATTCTTCGAAATGAAGAACAAAGCCATTGCTAGATTCTCTGACAGAGCCCCAAGAGCTTCCCAGAATCATCCTCATCAGTCAGAAGCTGCAAGAATAAACACCAACAAGGAACTAGATATTTATAACAAGTTGCTTGCCATTGCCCATGTGACATTGAGGAAATAGTTTCAGGACTACCCCAAACAATAAATAAAGCTATCCTCTAATAAGAGCTGGATGATTTAGGGGGATAGTTAACATGCACCTTTTTTCAACACCTTATGTCCCACAGTCTGCCCTGTATTCAAAATATGGGCTATTTGATACAGCCTTAAGCCTCCAGAAAAACATCTCCTCAAAGAGGGAAAAGGGCAGCAACAGATGGCCTTCTTACAGAATACAGCTGCTGCCTTATCTAGGCTGTCACAAGCGCTGTATTTCACCCACAGAATCCAGTGGCTTGATGTACATTTATTTTGAGAGACTGGTTAAATATTGTACTGTCCAAACCAGAAGTGAGCAAACTGAATTTACTACATCACCAGAACCTGCTCATTTTAAAAGGATGCCTCTTCTATTTGTTCTCCTGCCAGACTCTTAGAATGAGTTGTAATATTCAAGACCATGGTTCTCAGACGTACGTACCTCCTCACTCAAACTGCAGAGGGGATACTCACTCTGGAATTTGCTTTTCTTAGGCTAGGATGATAAAGGCTCCTCTGCTTACTTCTGCTGCTCTTTCCTTGTTGTTAGGCAACATCTGTTCTGCCTCCAGGGAAGATCTGCTCCATCTCAGATAACCTAACTACCCGGCTCTGAATTCACCTGTCTGGCTTTTCAGAAATTGATAGTTACTTTTCAGCAAAGCAAGCAACCATCTGATATAGTTGATTTTTGAGGCTTAATTATTTCTCCCTCGGTGAAGTCTAAACAATACACAAATATTAAGTAAGAAACAAGCAGCATCAAGTTAGTTATCCTTGCGTTTAAGCTTCCTCTTTTTTACCACTGCACAAATAAAAGCTTTCTGAAATTGAACAAGATCTACAATGTCTAGGGAAAAATTACATAATTGTTACCAAAAACATAAAACAGATGGGAAAAAAAACCCCAACAACGCACTCAGCAGAATTTGGTCTTATTATTAATCACTGCCTTCAAGACTCATAAATGGATAGCACTAAAAAAATAATTTCATGGAGCTGCAACAGACTCAAAGGATCAAAACACCATCTCATTAAACAAAACAAAACAAAAATATCCGGAACTAATTAGGGCTTCATTAATCCAGATTCAGCAACTCTTTATACTCTTTCTATCATCACGCAAGAAGCTTAGTACTTGCTAGGATTTTGGTATTCCTATTATGTAATAGGTTAACACAAACTGTAAATAATCAGTGAGTGGAGTAATCAAATTAAGTATCACGGTCAGTGCACTTTTTGACTTACTGTCTTTGCTTTTTTGCTGTCTGTGCACTTACACTCCATTTTTGCAGTCTCAGGAAGCTGTAATGGCTCTGTCAGTCACTGTGAATACTTTGCTCTGCTGAATTCCAAAATCCAGCAGAGCTGCTTGAAAATTGATATGTATTATCTACAAAACAGCCTTTCTGCTGCAAGACACTTAAACTAAAGGCAAGCTATTTCATAGCAAAATAAATAATAAAATAAATAATCTCACCCCAGAGGTTTTTATGTTTATACAGGAGTATAAATACACATAAGCCTGAGCCACACATAAAACAGTTGAAAATTCAACAGCAGATACATTCCCCTAGAAGACTATGCAGACACAAACCTAAAAGAAACAGCTCTTCCCTCTTCTGTTCAAAGATGCATTCTTTCATTCCTAAAGAGTTTGTGATATTTCCTTTCCCTTTCTGTTTTCCAAAGGACCACTTGAGCTCTCTCTGTCTTTGTGCTTTCACTGTACTATTTGAGCAACAGCTCAAATTTTGATAACAATCAGCTATTTATATCACAGACTCACAGAATGGCCCAGGTTGGAAAGGACCTCCAGGATCATGAAGCTCCAACACTCCTCACCACAGGCAGGGCCACTAACCTCCGTATCTAATACTAGACCAGGCTGCCCAGGGCCTCACCCAACCTGGCCTTGAACACCTCCAGGGACGAGGCATCCACAACCTCTCTCGGCAGCCTGTTCCAGCACCTCACCACTCTCATAGTAAAGAACTTAAGAAAATCTTAAGGTCATTTCTTAAGGAAATTCACATAGCAAACTGCTAAGAGATGCACCTATGGAACGTACTGTTATCTTTGCTCTGACCAGCTCATCCTACTGCAAAACTTGGTCCATCTTGAGCATACTAGGGGAGCAAATCGCATGCATGTTCAAGTGCCTTGCTGCCAACCACTCCCTCATCTCACTGAGACAGGTATAGGAAAAAAAGCAGACTCATCTATCAAGATGTGGGTGAAGTCAGCAACCAGCACTCCTCAGTGTAGCCCCCTGCCACAGAAAAGGATGGTGCTGCTCCCTTTTTCCTGGCTAGTCCACAGCGCAAGTGCTTTTTTTATCCAGTAGAGAATAAGGAACAACAGCATCAGTCATGAAGAGAAACAGGAGGAAAATGAAAAAACGTATTACTACTCCTCTACCAATGCAATTTCTCTTGCTTCAAGCATACATCTCTGTCAGCAATCACAAGAGAATCCAAATCACACAGCCAAGAGCTCCCTCTCCATACTAAGCTTGCATTTCAAACTACACCTTTGGAGAACTCCACAATACCTTGCTCAGTTTAGCAATTAAAGGCTCCAAGGACACCTGGCACCCTGCCATTCCAGGCAAAAGTGAAAAAAAGCTCAAGTCTAAGGGGGAGGGGTGCGGTGTGTCACTGTGCAAGGTACAGTTCTCCAGCCCTTGTTGGAAGCTTTCAGGTTTGATTACACAGGGTACAAGCATGAAGCTCCAGTACCATGGGATGTAATTTTGTAACCAGTTTGAGCTGCCAGAAAAAAAAAAAACAACATGAGTTGATGTGGAGAAAGGTACTGAGCATCTTTCAGTCTGGCTCAACGTGCAAGCGTTGTTGCTGCAGGTGGGAAAGCCATGGGAGCACCCTTTCAGATGACACCTACCTGTAGGCCAGTTTAACCTTGTCAAGCTGCAGACTGGGAAAGGTAATTCCAAAGCACATTCATTCTGGAGCCCTGTTCTACAGTACCAGTTTGCACACTTTTCAATATTTAAAATTCTCACTGCTCCAGGCAAATGAGTTATTGCAGTACTTCACTTTAACAGCCTTACTTCACAAAGGGAACAAGATAAGAGGATGCAGAAAGTCAATTACCATGGTTCAGTTAATGAACAGTAACTCACTAAGCTATTTTAAGCTGCTTTTGCAATTCTGAGCTGATAGCACGTGGTCTTTACTGCACACTTCTGCCAGATAGCCTCTATTTTCCTGCTACTCGTTGTCCTTGCCTTCCTCTGTTGGTATTACAGATCTGAGACAAAACACTATCTGTTAACTATCTAAAAAGGCAAACACATCAGGGAAGGACTTAAAAACTCAATACCTTATATTATAATCCATTTCTTTTCTAATATATGGTTATGTTCTCTTCCTTCTTATTGTTTCCTACAAGCATGTATAACATTTAGCTGTAACTTCATATGTGTTAAAGGATTTGGCATTCTCTTAGAACTGCACCGAGATCTTCCTAGAAGATTTAATTATTCCTTTTATGCTCTACTAAGCATCTAAATAACCAAATAAAGCTGAAGTTCGTTGACTCTCTATCACCCACACAAATATGTCTGCTACAGAAACAAAGAAAAAAGAGGAAAAAGTAAGAGTGCCCAGAACCAGAGATATTTTTCCATGACCTACCTACAAGTTACGACAGCTGAACTTGGATCTTAACTAAACTCTGACATGTTCCAAAGTATCCTCCAGGCCAAAAGCTGATCATGTAATTCAATTTGATTTCAATGGCAGGAAACTCAAGGTAGGATTATCAAAGCAAAAACAATTCAGAGGATTCTGTGCAACAAATCATTCTGTCTGTGTACCACCTACTCAAAGTTTGTCCTAAATATATCCATCTACATCCTTGCTTTTCATACATACAGGGTACTCTTCTAGCCAAAGCCAGAAAAAAATGCCCAGTTAGCTTTTAAGTGGCTCAACAGCACAAAGTGCAAAGAAGTAAAAGCTATGAAACCTACTTTTTGTTCTGCTGTCCACTTCTGTTTTTGTTGGCTCCTGACTTGCTGTGGCTGGGGGTACTTTCTTCCCAACACTCTGGAAAAAAAAAATAGTTACTCTCCTTTAAAATCTGTAGGTTCAATTAAAAATCAGATAACAACAACAACAAAATAATAATGGAAATGCAAAATATAGGAATAGAAAAGAGACAGCAAAGAAACAGGCAAATTGAACTGTACAGAGACTTGTTTGTAGGGTATTTGTTAGTGTTTTGTTTTTCTTTAAACAACGATATAAGAGCCATCATAACACAATCGTCAAATCCTCCCTTGAAATTTTGTTTACTAATATTTTTAACCATTAACTCCTTAACACAGCTTTAGGGGAAAGCCAGAGAAGTTTCATGTGTGGATTCAGTGTCAAAAGTAAAATTGAAAGAACTGAAAAAAATCCCATACCAATGAGTATTCATTTCAGTCATTTGAGACTGAATGTGACTTTTATGTTGACATCTCCTTATATGTTCCACATTTTTGCTTGCTTTAAGCAAAAACAACTATTTTACAGAGGATTATTACGATAAGCAATTATCAGCCTCAGCTACCCTGAAAGAACAGTAAAAAACATTATCTACCCACAGTGTAATAGAATTGTTGATATTCATCTTCAGGCATCTTAACCAACTTACATGCATGCCATCTCCTCTCTTCCTATGAGGAAAACCATCTAGCTTGAAAATCCAGATCACACGTAGTTGACAACATAAGTGAAATTATTATTTCTTTATATGAGTACTTATAAGCCCTAGCTATAGTTCAGCATCCTTTTCTAGGAAGCTATGTATAAACACTAGAAAAAGTATTCCATACTGCAGTGACTGGTGACCATGAAGAAAACATTGGTCAATATGAGAAGCAATAGGAGTACAGCAGTTTAAATAGCTGAGAAGTTTCAAGGTACACCAAAAATAAGAAGAGCTCCATATTAATCATCTTGTACACTGCTTCAAAACTTTTCTATGGAGAGGAACAAACATAGGTGTTTTTGGCTGGCAAAAGAAAGCACAGCTGGAAGAGAGGCAGTTTGGAGAGACAC
>PPHD01020651.1:0-13566 GCA_002909625.1 Bambusicola thoracicus | reverse complement strand
ACAATGGCAGGGTATATTTTAGACTCCACATGAACGTGAGGTACTTATACCTGAGTCTTTCTGAATATGGGAGGTTATGGGAAAATAAACCTTTAAAATTGGAAGGAAAGTGTCTCATGCCTGGCTACACCCACTGGTTAAATTTACAAGTTTCTTGCTTGCAAAGTCTGCTTTGTATCTGTTAAAAGGAAAGATAGTCTCTAGTGGTACAAAATGTGTTAGCCTCCAGGAGTATCAGATGCAGGATCAGAGGCACTAGAATAACTGAAAGTGACTAATGCAGTTGCTGATTACCTAGTAATCTGATGAGAAAAAATACAGCAGTCCAATCTTCAGAGTCTTTCAGCTCCATCAGTTACCAAAATATTCATCATAAAACTCATTTGTGTATCTCCTGGAAGAATCTATTACTTACACTTAAGATTACTCTCATTTACTTAATACTAGGAAAAACAATTTCAATAAAGAATCTATTTTCTATTTTTATCTTCAGCAAGGTAAGACCAGCATAGCCCAGTGAATTTATAGGTGGGCACAGGACACCTGCTCCAGTCCTACAGAGGGGAGTCATAGTTTCTGGACTTGGGTACATTCAGTCCTGCATCCACCAACAGGATCATCATTGTATATGGGTGCAGTGCTGGGAATTAGGCCTGGAGGGAAAAACTATAGGTGAGATTGGCCAGCTGGCTATTCCCTGAAATGCATCGAGGAGGATGAGCAGCTTTCTCTCTGAACATGATTAAATGTTGCTTGAAAAACGAAGAAAGTAACAAAACAGATAATGACAAAAACAGGAGGAGAAAATTCATCCATCTATGTGAAAAGACACACAGCATGGCCTCCACTGTGGGAGCAGCTGTACTGACACAGAATTGAATGACAGGTCTTGTACTCCAAAGAGCTTGCTAAAGCCCTCAAGTATTACAAGTAGTCATTAATAATTCTTCCAAGATGTTGCGCGTTCAGGAATGGGAGATGTGAAAGAGAGTGGTGACAAGAAGGATCTCACAAGGTTCCATTCAGAATGCATGGATCTGAGGCACTGTGTTCCCCATACTGCCACGCGTATGTTGTGTTACCAGCACAGCTCTTTTGTTTTGCACTATGATTCTAAACTATGCCAGGGGAATTTCTTTGACTCTAGATCGTCTCTCATACAGTCTTCTAAGCACAAATGGCAGATACAGGAGGATAAAGGGTACTGGGAAGAAGCAAGAGGAAAAAATACTGCAAATACTTTCTGATCCATCTGAATTTATAAATATCCCTTTTTTTTTCCCCCCCCCAAAGTTTCAAAATGGCATACTTGTCAGACGTTACAAAATGTTATTCTAGATGGTTATCTGATAATTGGAATGCCATCTGAAATCCCATATCAGGTCCTGCAAATCCTAATCAACATCTCAGAAAGTTACAAGGGCCACGCTTTCCTTTTTTGGAGGAAAAGACAACAGCAACCACCACCATGCAAAGCAAGACACAATAAAAAACCCTCACCCATTTTCCTCCTGCTTTTTCCATACTGAAAACCATAGTACATTTCCCTCCAAGAAGCCTTTGGGAAAAGATTAGGAAAAACAGTGCCCAATTTAGATGCACAATTCAAACAAAAGAAGATATCTACAATGATCTTATGCAGTGTTTCAGCCACAACATTCTGCAGCAGCCAGTGAAAAATATCCTCGGCAGTTTCTCAGGGGCAGCAGTAAGAAGCAGTCAGGTTGTCTCTCACCAAAAAGAAAATAATAATAATGATTCTGTATGGCTTTGATAGCCTTTAATATACTAATTACAGAAAATAGAGCATGTCTGAAGCTGAAAGGAATACATTTGGTTATCTCTGCCAATGTGACAGAGCAGCACTTTTCTCCCTTGTATATTTTGGATTATTTTGGCTAGTCTTTTAAATTCCCAAAGATTGGTATTTACACGGCTTTCAAATAGTTTCCACAGTACCTTTCACTGGCTGAGATTGCCAGATAACGTTCAGATCAAATGTACATTTTTCTCTATCTCAGCCATTTTGTGCTACAGCTCATGACAAAAAAAAAAGCCTTTGTTTCAGCCCAGTGTCACTGACATCAGGGGTGTTTGTAGTAGCGCAGAGGATGGATTACAGTATCCTAGACATTTGTGCAGTCATGTTGCAAGTACCCACATTTTGTGAGGGAGCCTCTCTTCCACGGAGAGGGCAGCTTCCTGAGGGAACCTCTACTCCTCCAAGGCCCTGCAGTGACTTTTTGATACTGAGAGCAGTATGCTAAGGAAACGTGGAGAAGTAAATCTGGCAAACCTCAAACAATCGCTTCTTTCCATAAATTACTCAAAACATAAGTCTGCATTACACACTGTAGAGCCCTGGAGATGAAGTCCCATGCATATTACAAGACAGCAGGGTTCCTACATTTAACACAGAAGCAGGATAAAGAAAAACACGACAAGCATGATCCATGAATAGCAGCAGCTGCCTTCTTATACCTAAAGTCTTAATTATGGCTCTTTTTTTCTTTTTTAATTCAGCAACATGTGTTAATTTTGATTTACCTAATTCTTTTAATTATGTTGCTTGAGAAATAACCAGCAGTAGTGTACAAACACTGCCAGCTTACACAGCACCTTATGAAGAGTTTTCAAGGCTATGGAGGATGATTCCTGCTATGAGTTCCATGTGATCCAACTACAAGCAGAATGATTTTATTTTAGTAATCAGCTTTACCTGGCCTGAACTCAAGACACACACTAAGATTCACTCTAGTTCCGCAATCAAATTAGACATACTAGCTTAATAAATTAACTTTGTACTTGGCATTTTGTTTCTTGACTCCTAAGACAAATCTGCCACCAGAAAACAACAGGAAACAGTCTTCTACTCTAGCTAAAACCTATGTCACAGATAGGAGTGGTAACAGTTCAAAATCAAGAACTTTCCTATGTAGGCATTGTGTTGTTAACATGCAGCATTAGAATCAGTGCTCATTTTATCATATGCCCACTTGGTGCATTTTGCTGAAGTAGTTTGTTGAGGGTTTTTTTTTTTTTTTTTTTGTGGTGGCTGTCTGTGCATCAGCTTCCATCCTATTGCCTCCTACAGGGCAGGTACAAGAAGGAGCTGACCTCGCTGGAGCCCTCAGACAGGCTGTTTCTACACACTAATTGCTGCTTCATACATACAAAGCCTTTCTCAGAAAGCCTCAAAAGCTTTTTTTTTTCATACTAAAGGTCAGTAAGTAGCCAGAAGTCAATATGCAAGAATGTTACTGTGTTAGTACTGAACTTCTCTGTTGCATTTCCATTTTAAATTCAAGTCAAGAGAGGAGCACTGATCCATGCTTTTCTTTCCATTTGGCTAAATTGTTCTCATGCATTATGCTGCTAAACCTACTGAACTCTCAAGTACAGTTGCGTCTAAAGACTGCGGAAAATTCACACATTGATAAGAATGCTTGCAGTGCCCTGCTGTTCTCTGAAGGTGTGAGAAATCTGATATTTCTCACAGCTGTTAGAAGCCCTTTACAATTTATTCTTTACTTTTCTTCAGATGCCCCACAAGGCTTTTTTTTTTTTTTTTTTTTTTTTTTTTTTAAGTGTCTTGTCCACTACACAATTACTTTGAACATCTTCTGAACTGCTACCAGCTAGGTACTACCTCATACTGATTTCAGGCACAGCTCACACTGTTTTACTCAGCCCGATGGAACAGCCTTCCTAGCTCCCAAGAGAAGGCAACAGGACAGGGCTCTACCAATGAAGCATTTAGTACAGTTCTGGTGAAAAGAGTGTCTCAAGCTGTCAGGTGGTAACAGAACATGGTGAAGAAAACCAGATACGGGCAGTTCCAGGAGTAAGCCCTGGTCAACATGAAGACAAGCAGCACTGCAGCATCAGTGCTTACGGCCTTGAGGTTACAGCAGCGATCCCCACATGATTTCCCTTCTGCAAAGTACCTCTATGTTCAAGGACTTGCAAACTTAGTTCGTCACAACCAGAACAGCTTTATGAGTCCCAGATGAACAAAGGGGAGCTATGCTCCGTGTATGGAAGGAAAAGGATTCATACACACACATTTGCCTAGAGTTCAAAGTATGAGTAAGAGATGCGTCTACCATCTGCTAGACAGAAAGCTGTGATGCTATATTATCTTTATATGCCTGACACATGTTTCACTTCTGACCCCCAAGCTTAGAAACTGCACACAATAAGAAAAAAGCAAAGCAAATGCATGTCTTGATAGCTTGATGTTGCCTTTTGCCTAAAGCAATTTGATATAATTAGCCATCTCACAAATAAAACCTTTTTATTTTATTCTTTCATCCATTTAAAATAAAAACTGTACAGTGGCATGGATAGCTTGTCATTTTAATACACTTTGATGTTTGCAAGCTTTGAAATATCATGTTCAAATTTGTATGCAAATTTGTGTTTCCAATTACATACTCATTAGTTCTCCTGGAACCTCATCTTAATATTCTGAAAATGTTTATGCCTTTCTTGTTGTTTTTCAGAATTGCTTTAGAATGACACCCAGTGTATAATAAACAAATGAAGAAATCCATTAACACTCAGTAACTTTCTTAAACATCACATTTAACTCCTAAGGATGTTAATTCATCACTTCAGAAAGTTCAATTATCTATGCACACTCCATCTGATAGCATATTAAAAATCATAAGCAAATGTTTTTGTATCTATAGCATTTTCATCCTCTGAAAATGGCCACCTCCATTCCCTTCTCACTTTTAAGTCTGCAGTATTTTTCACTATCTTAAATTAATGTTTTGACTGACACGAAATACTGGCTCACACTCCTATATGGAGCAAAATTGCTACTACTGCCTAGACATCACTGGAATGAAGCAAATTTATAGCAATTATGAATACAGTTTTTCTAGTTATCCACCTCCATTAAAAGCATGTATAACGTTTTCAACTCTAGAGTGAAGTAGAAGTCTTGTCATTAAAAATAATGCAGTAATCTCCACTGCCAGAGAGATCAACTTTGGATGACATCTGGAGCTCACTAATAAGTAAAATGCAGAACACATAGATTGAGAGGAAGGATGGAAGGGCTGGGAAGGAGCATGAGGGTGTAAGCACCATCCTACCAAGCAGCAATGGGGTGGAAATGCACACAGACAGATGCTCTCACAGATCTCCCCCCTCCTGGAGATCTGGCAAGTCCCCTGGGCTATCTACCACTATCAGATTTCCTCTAATCATAGAATCACTGAAGTTGGAAGGTACCTTTAAATGTGCTCTAGTTCAGCTCACCTGCAAAGAACACAGGAAAAACTACAGCTTGATCAGGTTGCTCGAAGTCTGGTCCAGCCTCACTTTGAGTGTCTCCTGGGATGGGACATCCACCACCTCTCTGGGTAACCTGTTTTTGAGCCTCATCACCCCAGATTCCTTCCTAACGTCTAACCTCAATCTCTCCTCTATTAGTTTCAAATCATTCCCGCTTGCCTGGTTACTATCAGAAACCCTCCTACATTAAAGTGTCCTTCAAGTACTCAAGGGTCATGCTGAAGCGTCCCTGGAGCCTTCTCTTCTCTGAGTTAAGCAAGCCCAACTCCCTCAACCTATCTTGTTAGGATAGGTGCTCCAGCCCACTGATCATTTTCACAGTCCTCCTTCTAGACCTGCTCCAACAGCTCCACAACCCTCCTGTGTTGGTGCCCCCAGGCCTGGACACAGTATTCTAGATGGGGCCTCACAAGGGCAGAGCAGAGGGGGACAATCACCTCCCTGTCCCAGTTGCCACCCCTCTTCCATGAAGCCCAGGATACCGTTGGCCTTTTGGGCTACAAGAGGATACTGCTGGCTCATGTCCAGCTTCTCATCCATTAGGACCCTCAAGTCCTTCTCTGCAGGGCTGCTCCCAGTGAGTTCTTCCCCCAGTCTGTGCTCATATCTACGTTTGCCTCAACACAAGCTCTACACCTTGCTCTTGGCCTTGTTAAACCTCATTAGATTCTCATGTGCCCGTCCATTGTTCACGCCTGTCCAGGTCCCTCAGGATGGCAACCCCTCTCTTACACTGTATTAACTGCACCACTCAACTTGGTATCATCAGCAGATTTAGTGAGGGTACACTTGACCCCACTGTCGAGGTCATTGATAAAGATGTTGAAGAGCACCTGTCCCAAGATGGACCCCTGAGGGTCAGCACTCATGGCCACCCTTTGCCCAGACATAAAGCCATTTTGGGGCCCATGGAGGAACACAGTCGGTACAATTCTGTGAATTGGTACAGAGGCTTCCTGTCAACTGTCTGGTATTGCTGACATGCCCTGCTTGCATCAAGGAGGCTTTTGCACCCTTTCTGGAATCTCTCAGTTCAAATCTTCATACCTCTTACCTGCCTGTTGCCATCCCAGCCATGGTAATTTTGTTCCTTTGCTGAGCACCAAACTTCCTCTTATTTGTGTCCTTTCATCTTCTTATGTACTTGAGACTCCCTGGGGGAGTTTTAACTCTGCATACAGAGCAATAGGACAAGGGGAAATAGCTTTAAACTAAAAGAGGGGAGATTTAGGTTATATATTACAAGGTAATTTTTTACTCAATGTGGTGAAACATTGGGATAGGCTCTCCAGAGAATTTGTAGGCGTCCCATCCCTGGAGGCATTCAAGACCAAGCTTGATGGGGCCCTGGGACAGCCTGGTCTGGTGGGAGGAGTTGGAACTAGATAATCTTTACAGTCCCTTCCAGCACAAGCCATTCTATTTAAAGGGATCGTTCTATTCACAGGTCTAGAGTCAGGGAAACCACTGATGGGTTGGAGGTTAATTTGCTGAAAGCGTTATGTTTCCTCTGGTTTTATGGCCTGGAGACATCACACATCTACACTTTTGAGTGATCCTGTGTGGAGCCAGGAGCAGGACTTGATCCATTTCTCTACACAATGTGTCAGAGCCAAAAAATATTTAATGCAATAACTGGTAATGTGGCAGTGTCCTATTTAAGGGGATGCAGTTTGGAAGAGAGTCACTGGAAATAACATGAACAATTAAGATTGAAGCTTTCTGTACCTATATATACACAATATAGAAATTATGCAATATCAGGAGAGGCCAGGCTTTCCCTTTTCTTGACCTTAAAGTGGATATCACTCCACAGGGCTCCAATATAGGATGTCTTTCTCAGTCTACCATCCTCTCCCTCCAGTTCAGCTAAAACTTGTAGTGCACAGGACAGCAGAGAAATGGCAAAGATAGAAACTGATTTCATTCAAATAAAAGCACATCAGCTTTCACAGCTATTCCAAGTTTTTGGTGTCAGCAAAAAGTGTGGTAAGCAAACATTACATTGGCTCATACACATCACCATTCATGCTAGCAGGCCTGAAAACATGTTTCTAAGCACTAATAAATCTACAACAATGTGGTAAGAGTTTTCTAATGTCTTTAAATTAACGCTGATCTTCTTAATTAAACTTTTTTAATTAAGGAGTAAATCTGTGCATGAAACAGATCAATTTATTCTAGCATGCCACCAGCATACAAGATGGATACTACAGAAACGCTAGCAAAGCAGACCTGAGTCTTGATCCAACAGAAGCAGCTCTCTTCCTACAGGCAGCCAGCAGTAATTGCAGCTCAGAGTGGGACAAGGTCAGATAAAATTTGTAGCATTGCATCACAGTCCAAAATTTGAAATGTGCAATGCTCAGCTGAAATCACTTAATTCTGAGAATCTTCAAAAATAAGATACTGGAAATTTCTCCCTTGCTATGGAAAACATATCTTAATGTAAGCAGTTATCTAGAAGAATGGGAACACAGTGAGAGTCCATAGGACTACTCTAAAATCATAAACAAAAATATTTATCAGCAGTAACTTTAAAGAATTTATGAAAAAAAAGAAAAGAACAATTTAAAAAAAATGAAAGTTCTCCTGGATTCATTTTCAGTTTTTTCAGCATTTTGAGTATGGCGAAAGCAACTACATGCATGAATTATCAGTACTATGAACATGAAGTAGAGGGAATAGAAATGCTTTTTACCTTATTATTGAGTACTACCCAAACCCATTATTTCAGAAGTACATGTAATGCCATAAATCAGACAGGGGTGTGGGCACCACAGAGGTAGTTGATCTCAGGGTTGTTTGCTATCTGCTGACATCCAAGAGGAAACGAACATTGCTCTAACTCCCACCAAAATGAGGCCAAGCCAACAGGACCAGGCCTCAAAGCTTCACCCCATGGTCCAGCTGCAGCGCCTGCCAGCACATCTGCAGCACTCCTGGAGGCAGGGCAAGGAGCCCCTAGAATACGTAAGCCAAGCAGTTCACAGGGCCTGATAACTGCAGGGTTGTTTCTTTTCACCTCTGCCATATTTTAGGGCTGAGAGATAAGGGCATCTTTCTGGTGCTTTACCCTAGAGTTATCTCTCAGGGGAGCAGTTTGTTTGGACTGACAGCAGGAATAAGCTCTGAGCTCACTGTAAATACAGACAAACGCCTGCACCGTACAACATTATGGGAGCTGATTAAAAGTCACCCACTTCTCCTAGACTAGATCATAGGATAAGAGATTTGAGAACAGAGGTTGCAGCTCAGTTTATATTATGGGATTCCTTTGTTCTAGCCAGAATTTCTCATCAAATCAAGGTCTTCCTAGAGAAGAATCTCAGTAACTTTTCATGACAAAGATGCTTTTGTATTCCAAGCTACACTGAGTAATTCTGAAATAAGAATAATATTCATTTAATCCTTCCTTCATAAATATTAAGTGATATAAAGTGTTTGGGGTTTTTTTCTTTTAGCAACACGTTTGTTACATTATAGCCTGCTCCTCTTACTGGAAATAAAAGCTAGAAGATCACACAGCATTCAGCTCATGTCAGAAGCATCTTTTAATGCCGCTTTCTTAAAAACTGGATTTGGAATGGTAGTTCAAAAAAAAAACAGGAGGAACATGCAGGAGCTTAGAGTGCTCCCACACATCTCCTGAGCAGCTCTCAGAAAACACTCTTGGACAGCATCCACTACAGCTTTCTGCACCTCAAACTCTAGCTTTTGAAAATCTAGCAAAGTTCTCATCTCCAACTTTTATGTAGAAAACCATATTCAAATAAACAAAAGGAAGCTTCAATATCAAGTTTGTGAGCTATTCGGTTGGTGAATTCTCTATATCATTTGCACCTACTTGAATCCCAGCCCAGGTGCAGGGCTTGGTGGTTTCTTCTGCTCAACTTGAGGAAGCTCCCATCAGCCTGGGTCCCTCTGAACAGCAGCACAACCAAGGGGCATTGTCAACTCCTTCCACTAATCGCCTGCAATCTTGCTGAAAGCATACTTCATCCCATCAACTGCATCATTAAGCTGTTAAACAATAGTGACCACAATATCAGTTGTTGGGAAACACCACCCAAGACCAGCTTCCTGCTGAATGCGGTGCTGCCGATTACGAATGATTGCATTTGGCCCTACTTGAGTATGGACCAGATGACCTCCAGAGGTCCTTCCAGCTTCAACTGCTCTGTGATGCTTACACATTAATTCTTCACAGATTACTAACACATTACAATCACAAGATGTGTCAGGTAAAACTGTACTCCATTCTATGGGGACAGGCAACTGAGGAGCACAGCTCCAAGAGAGCATCACTGTAGCATCTGTGATGGGGATGGTACATCAGAAGTCACTGGCATCTCCCAGGCCAGAGAGAAACAAAGGAAATAAGTGACAGTCTCAAAGCAGCAGCCAGTTGGGATTATAGCTGTCGCTGTGCCAGCAGGGCACAGAAGATACTCTGCAATAGGTTTGAGCTCACATAATACAGAACTGTCTGATTTTCTTACCACGATGATACACGTTAGCTTTTTATTTACTCTGCTAAATAAAGACAAGAAAAGCTCATATATTCATTACTGATTAATGCAGAGTAAATCCAAAGGGTTATTCATACAGTATTACCTGACACGTACATGGTGGTAAATGAGAATTCATGTTAGGAATGCAGCATAGCTATTTCTTTTCTACTGAAATGAAATTAGTCATTAGAGTTAAAATCACATCAAGTTGCATAACGTGTCCCAGTGAACAGAGGATTACTGAGAATCCTCTGCCATATCTTTTCATTCTGAACACAATTGAGGCATCCGGAAAAAGTGGTCTGGGTCTAGTACAAGAGGATGCTCAGAACCAGGACCTGAATGACGTTCCCCACATAAAAAAAACTCAGCACACCTTCTTTGCTCTTTAATGTTCCTGTTCTCACTCATGCATAAGCCTTATATCATCATAACCTTCTGGAAAATTGATTTACCTGTCCTACTGGAGATTGCTTACTTGTCAGGATATTGGGAGATAGTCTGCCACTAACCTTGTCTGAGAAGTTATTTTGTCATTCACATACAGTGACAATTTTTGCACTGAAAAAAAAAACCGCGAAGAGGTACATCCTCTCTACTGCAGATATTAGTTAAGGATGATGCACTTACTCATAAAATTGAGCAAAACAATCCCAAAAAAAGGAATAATGTTGTCAACCTTTTGCTGAAACCTCAACCCCAAGGTCAAAAATACTCTGAAAATTGTCCAACAAAATTTTTCATGTTCCTCCTCCTAAGTGCCTTTAACTGTTTCACTGTTCACAGGAACTCTAAACATCTTCTCAAAGTCAGCAGACTCTCCCAGTTAAGTTTCACACTCCTTTGAGCATTTCCTTCTGCTCTTGTAGTTGAAGGATTGTCATGATAAAGTAACAAGTGAGTGAATCCTAGAGCAATGCAAGCCTACTAGAGCCATTTCCCTATACTTGATTGGTCTTTTCTCTCAGTTCCATTTAGGACATTTCTCTTTCTTTTTAAATTATCTGCCAGACTACAGCCTCTCTTGGATCATGACAGACATTCAGAACCACTCCTGTTTTTGGTAGCACTGATTTATGAAGCTCTTATTGGGATAGACTTAATCTATCACAGGAATTGTTTTTTCCTCTCAGAACTCAGTATAGCAGATGTGATAAAGCACCTGTATAATAGGCTTTCTATGCTGCCATTGCCCAAATATGCGGTTTACCACACTCTTTGTGAATTATGGCTTCATTCTGGGCTTAAGTAAGGCTGGGTAGGGTGAATGAATTACAAAAGTGGATTGTGGAGATGATAAACACATGGAGCACAGTGGCTCAGGCTCTCACTGAATGGAACAGATTGGATTTTGACATGAGACAACAGAAGATGTTGCTTGTGTAAAAATTACTGAATGCAAATAATCAAGTGCAGTAAAACACTGGAGTTGACAAGATTAATATTGTAATTTTTTTTTTCTTTATTACTTAGTCAGGTAGGACTAGGAATAGTCACCTCTGGGTTTGTCCAGCTGCATTTCTTTATGCTTTCATTCTCCAAGCCACCATGTCCATTAGAAATTTATCAAAACTCGCTCACATGAAAATTCAAGTGAAAAATTTGAACTGACACTGGATTATTTGGCCAAAGATGAAACATGTGCCACCTTCCATGTTTAAATATACCAAGAATCAACAGTAGATCAATTTTTTTTTTCCAAGATTGAATACATATATTTAACACCAACAAATAGAGCATACCTTGTTCTCCATCATTTTGCCTCCAGTCCATTCTCTTTATAAACAGAGTGCTTAGTTCAGGAAGATGTGCATCTTCACCTCACGTAGAAACGCAGACACAAGACAATTTAATTTTTCAGTAGCTCACCAGATGAATTAGATTGAAATACTCAGTCGTCAATGTGTGATCTGCCTGTTGATATGAAGAGATGTTTTTAGTACAGGAGATGCAGTACAGTTTTTAAATCTAATACATTAAATATCATAATTCACCATTCATGTTTTCAATTATACCATTTACAAATAAGATGCTACTTATGACATTAATTTGTACATCTTCCTCCAGAGAAGAATTTTTTTTTTAAATATGCAAAACATACATTGGAGAACGAGAACTGTTCTGCTCCCTCCTATCAAGGAGATTACTGTGAAGATCCGTGCTCTCCTGTAGTTAAGACAGGATTACTGCAAGTCTCATAGAATCATAGAATGGCCTAGGTTGAAAAGGACCACAATGATCATCTAATTTCAACCCCCCACCCATGGGCAGGGTCGCCAACCAGCAGACCAGGCTGCCCAGAGCCACATCCAGCCTGGCCTTGAATGCCTCCAGGGATGGGGCATCCTCAACCTCCTTGGGCAACCTGTTCCAGTGTGTCACCACCCTCTGTGTTTGACAGCTTTCCATCAGCCACAAAGAACAAAAAAGAACTAACAGTTTGAAATGTATCTAAAATGACTAATGCGAAAAAGTACGGTCAACTTCAGCTGAAACGTCACATCAAATAACCAATTTAGACTTTGTAGGGGAAAATGGAAATTTTGCATTTATTATTTTTCTCACACACCCTTGACCTTGTGTCAACTCAAGCAATAGCGACAACTTTGGTTCATTAAAAAACTAGCATATGTGTCAACTGCTTTCTATACAGTTTCTAAAAGCTTTCATCTATTCAATTTTACACTCAAAATGAGACCCAGCAGATGGAAGGGGGAAGGGAAATATAACCTGGAAAAGGCACTTTTTGCAATTTTATATAATTAATTGAGTATACTCATCTGTAATGATTACACTAAGAACTCAAAAGACTGCTAAAGATCAGCTATTTATTATAATCCTCTCACTAAGATGATATAAGCTGATACAAAATTATGTAATCTTTTCTTGGTGGTATGAAGGACATAAAAGTGTAATAACAGCAATAAGTAAACACACTATATTTGGTATGTTCTAGAGAAACATCCAAAATAAAGTCAAACTGATAGCTAAAAGCCTGGGGCAAAGTCAGGTCTGTTAATAGTTTCAGTCCATTTGTTTGGGAAGTACATAATTGGCTTGAATGAAATTCAAATGTATCAGATTTTTTTCCCATTAAAAAAAAAGATGAGAATAATTAGAATCACAGAATCATTAAATTTGGAAAAGACATCTAAAACCATCTAGTCCAACCATATCACTACCAAGAATACTGCTCACTAAACCATTTTCCTCAGTACCACATCTACATGTTTCTTGAATACCTGCAGGGGACAGTGCCAGCTGGGCACACTGTTGACTCATGCTCAGTTGAGCATCAGCCAACATGCTCAGGTCATTTTCCTCTGCAGTCTTCTAGCCACTCTGCCCCAAGACTGTAGCATTTCATGGGGTTGTTGTGACCGAACTGCAGGACCTGGCACTTCATCTCGTTGAACTTCATCCCATTGGCCTCAGCCCAGCAATCCAGCTTGTCCAGGCTCTTCTGTAGGACCATCCTACCACTAGGCAGATCAAAACTTCCTCCCAACTTGGTATCGCCTGCAAACTTACTGAGAGTACACTCAATCCCCTCATCCAGATAAAGATAATTAACATGATGGGCCTTAATACCAATCCTTGGGGAGCACCACTCGTGACCAGTCACAGCAGCTAGATTTAACTCCAGAATCATAGAATCATAGAATTACTCAGGTTGGAAGGGACCTCAAGGATCATCAAGTCCAACCGCAGCCTAACCACAGTACCCTAACTCTAACTACCCTCT